>JAUEKX010231144.1:0-10306 GCA_031834005.1 Dendronotus venustus
TAAATGCACTAGAAAACGAAAATTGTTGACTGCCGTTTATTCGCACATGCGCATTGCTCACGGCAAAACGTAAACATCCACCTATTCTTTTAAAAAAACACCTAGCAATTTTTATCATATAATAATTCTTAGTTTCCTTGATAATAACAAAAGTGTTTTGGATAACTAGACAGACTACTAGCCCCTATAATGTGATGCGTGACATTTAAACAAGATAGCATTCTTGTTTTGACAGATCTAGGCCGCAAAATAGTGTGTAAGCTTCATGTTTGAAAACATAATAATTTAGTGTTTGATCACAAGTTGGTTATTAGGTTTTGCATTTTCAATATTTAATTTTATGGGTTACCTTAAGGGAAGAAATCTTTGGGGAAGAAATTTTCGCGGACGAGAGGGTCAAAATCGGTGAATTTAATTTTGCGGATAAGCTGTTTTCAGAAAAAAATTTGACACAATAAATATATCAGTTTTAATAACAATACTTCTTTTTAAGTCTTTCAATCTAAACAGTGGATTATAAAATTTGTTTAAAAAAATATAGATATATATATATATATATATAATACAAATACTTTCGTATTCGTCGCTCTAGCCCTCGTTGCTTGAGCTCTTTGCTTGAGCTCTTGTCGCAATGTGTCACAAAATATTAAAAACAAAATTTAGATTTTGCGGGATGGGCTATTTTGACGTGTTTCACAGAATTTAATTTTGTGAATTAAGCCAAAAACTGTGAAATTAAATTCTGCAAACAAAAATTTCTTACCGCAAAATTTTTTTCCCTTATGGTAAAAAAAGTTTACTTTTTTCTTTATTTTGGAATTTTTATGTACCATAGCAAATTTTGAGTTTTTTGTAAAGCACATAAGAATGTTAAACAATTTCATAAAGTTTGGGTTTGTTGGAGAAATAAAAAGTAAAAAGAAAATATTAAGTTTGAATAATACGAATACATATTATTTTCGGAATTTATTTTGTGGATTGAGACATAAGCCACAAAATCTTTGAACATTTGTATTCTAAAAAATTTATATTTATATACCTTTGAGGTAACACTTGGAGATAATTCAAAATTGGCTGAGCAAACTGATTTGTTTAAGATAGAGAGTCTGTATTTTAATTTATGGTTTGTGGTCCATATTAAATGTATCTTTATATAAATTAAAAACAAATTTGCTTACTAAATATTCTTCAACCATGGGTTAATGAACTAAAGTTTATTTTTTGGAATGTTTTTTCTTTGTAAAATATAATATATATATAGCTTATTATATACTTAAGATTCTACATATATATTTGTAATATATATATAGATATACTATAATTCTCTGATCATAGAAACATGGAGAAAAAAGAAAGTTTTGGAGATGTTCTTCACCATATATCAAAATATGTGGATGCAACTTCAATGACCAAATCTGTAAGCAATGAGTTGCAAGAGGTATATATTTTCTTTTTGTTAAAAAAATCTTTGTACATGTTTTTTGATAGCACCTTCTATATAGGTAGCATTTCTTTATAGAAGCCTTATAAGATTTCAGGCTTGAATAGCTTAATAGGTGCATTTTCTTGCCAAGTTAACAAGTAAATATTTCTATTTCATAAGAAACTGCAACTGACTACTGGGCTTTGTTATTTTTTTAATTCAAGATACATTTAAATAATTCAAGATAAGAAATTCAGAAACATGTCTCAAAAATGTTTAAAAGTATCTTTGCTTATGTTATAATTAACTATTGAAATTAAATTAATTAATTTTTAACATTTACTGTTTCTTTTGAAAAGTTTATATTATTTCTACATGGTATATATATTTCTTCTATTGAAGATGTTGACAAACTGAGATGTTGGTTACATTTTGTTTATTACAAGGAAATATTTATTGATTAGAGTAGTACCTTTGAAAGATTAATATTAAAGTCCATATACATATATTTAATTGTGGCAACTTGTTATTTATACCAAGGCAAAAATTATGAATTAAAATAAAATTTCAGCACTTTCTTTGGAATAAAATGAAAAGTTGCATGTTGTTAACTTTATGTTTTCTCTTTTATGATTTCATGTTATGTTATTAATTTATTCTGCAAAAAAAATCTGTTTGCTTTCAGGCTCAAGATTATTTGATGGAGTCAAAACAGTTTTATTTCCAGCAGATGGTCTTGTATACTGAATTGAAGGAAATGTTACAAGAAAATGGATATGGTTTACTAAATCAAGAATTTGAAGACAGTACCCAAGATGAATCAAATGTAAGAATTATACCAAGCTGTAGTTTTTATTCTCAGAAACAGCTGTTGAAATTGCTGTAATAATACAATGTACATAGTTTTAATACATATAATGCAGAATTTTTTCATTTTCATTTGTTATCTATTCTTATGGAGTACCTATTGTTTTTTTATTGGTAGTAAAATTATATTCCTATTATAATTTCATATGAACATCCAAAATATAGAACATCCAAAATACAATTCAATTTAACATGTATGCATATATATGTATGCAAATTTATTTTGCATTTAGTCAAAAAAGATTATATAATGTGATGAGAATGTACAGTATATCAAAAATATAGTAAGAAAACATGCACAAAAGTTTCAGATTTAGAATTTAAAAATTAAAAGTTATTTAAAATGTGAAAATTTCTACTTCAAGGCAACTTCATTTTTGCAACATATTTTATGCTTTTCTGTAATCTTTGTGATAATTGACTGGTCGTGTAAGGTCACATGAACGCCTTGTGTTTTTACTGTCTACAATTTCAAATTTGCATTTTAATCATATTTTCTTTCTTTGAAGTGATGTATTTTGTGTATTAAAATGTTCTACATGTATGTTAAATTGTTTGCTCTTTTAATGAAGATACTTTGAGCAAGTTCGATACTAGTATAAACAGTAATAAGTTGATCATCAGAATAATTATATTACCATTAGAACGTTGACCTGAACCAAAGATACTTTTGGTATAAATACTGATAACATTATGTTTGTTATTTTGTTTTTTTGCAGATATTCAAGGTTCTTTGGGAAGTGATAAGTGAGGCTGAGGGTAAACATTTTTTGAATATCTCCATGAAAGGAAAACCTAGTAGAGAAGAGCAATTGTTTGGTTTGAGTGTTGAAGACTTTGAAATTGAACCACAAAAGAAGAAAATTCTACATCAAGTATTTTCATTTTTCTTTCTTAAATTCTTAGAATAAAGTTAATTTGACAACATTTTAATTAACAATTAAATTCAAAAGCAGTTTAGATAACTCGAAATTATTGTCAGATTCTTCTTCTTTTTTGTTTCATTTACTTACTTCTATTTGGTGTAAACACAGTGTTGAAAAAGAGGGAGGACCTGGCAATTTTTCTATTGATAGTGTATTTCTTACTTTTATAGTTTAGAACAGTAAATCATTTGAAAAAATTGATTTATAGGACTTTTTGTATAAGAATACATCGAAATTGAAAGTTTTTTTAAAACTATACTGCTTCAACATGGATTTGTGTAAATAATGCTTTTTTACTGCATTGCTTTAGTGCAAAGCGTGACAAAAGTAAGATCTATGATTATCTTCTTCAGCCAACTGTGAAAACTCTTAAAAAACTAAAACGTTTTTTTTTCTTCTTGAAATAACAGATCACTCAATATAACCTCCAATCTCAATAATTAAGTTCCTTTTGGTGATAGCTAGAAGTATAAATATAATTTTCAAAAATGTTAAGCAAACTTTTAGACAAATTATTTGAGAATATGATGTTAAAAAACTACTCTTAACCCTCATCTAAAGGAAATTATTATTCAAGATAGTCACCAGTTTGAAAATTATAAAATATAATAAAAGTTTTACAAATAAAAAAATCATAAAAAGATTTATATACATTGGAAAGAGAAGTTTGAGAGCTTTTGGAAGATATTTTTAATGGCAAAAAATGAACATTAAAAATTAAAAATCAAAAATCACAAAGCGTGATGTGTATCCTTAAGTTATGTTACATATGGTAAAACTTGGTTTTAAATTTGAATCTTTTCTAAATTTGATTCTTTTCTAAATTTGATTGTCATACTAAATAAAATATTGTTGAGTCATCACATTCTTTGTATAGAATATCCAGCAACATTGCATCCCACTCATGGAGAAACGTCTGAAGATTAAGTGCATAGAGCTGTATCAATTTTGGAATCCTACAAATAAAGGTTAGAATAGCCAGTGTTGCAAATAAGAGAAATTAAGTTGGTCGGTCAAAAAGAGCTGGGAGTCAGGAGGTGGGCTGAGCCCGCCAGTGAGTGTAGGGCATTGCCCTGGTGGAGGACGGAGGCAAAGCCCCGAAAATTTACGAATTTTAGGCTTTTTGAAGGTCTAAAATGATGTTAAAAATAGGTTTAATCACACTTCATATTACCGTCAAAATAAAAGAAATAGTAAAGAAATAGACCGAAATACATTGAAGGTAAAACATTTTTAAAATACTTCCATACCTCTTTTCGCTCGGCCTTCACGTTTTCGCACATAATACCAAACCTAACATAATCGTTTGATTTTTCATTTATGCTATGTGCAGTTGAAATAGTTGAACAATCTTTTTATGATATCGCACATATTTTGAACAGAATTTAAGATTGCTTAGTTTGCGCAATATTATCTCTTTAATCTAAAATATTTCAACAATCGGTAAATTTTTGTTCTGTCATTTTCACAAATTTACAATTTCTTTTGACCGATCAAGACTTGTAAACATTCGGCAATAACCGATGACCGACCTTTGTTTGCAACACTGAGCTTAGGTATGCTCATTTTTGCAAAAAATTTTTTTATGTATCTTTTTCGCATTAAATAAGAAATAAGTAGACACGAGAATAGTAATAACAGTCGTGAGAGCATTTTCCTTGTAATGGAAAGGTTGTAGGTTCAGTAATCAATCTCCCTGGTCTAGTGGTAAGGTTGTGTGGTTGATATCAACACTAGACCTCTTCAGTTCGCTTAAAACAAAACCTATTTCGACTACACGTAGTACTCCCACTTAGTATAGTCTAAGTTCATGTATATATTTTACAAACAAAATAAACCTGGGATAAAATTGAAACTTGTCTTCTGTTTCAGATAGTGAAGGTCTTATTCTAGCTAAAGCAAACCAACTTTCAACAACTATTCACAATGAGCTGAAGAAGTCTAAAGAGCTAGAACAGACTTTGAAGCAGGAGCAAGAACAATTCGACAACACATATAACCAATTCTACAAGGTACATATACTCTCTAAGTTGATATCCAGTCAGAAAAGGGCGTTATAATGTCGTTATTTGGACATACATGTAAGAAAGTTAATTTTATGTCATGTACAAGAGTTTTGCAGATAATACTGTATATTATTCTTTGTACCAACATATCTTACGATATGTATAATTTAAAAATCTTTTTGTGTATGGGTGATGATGCTATTTCTGTGCATATTATTTAGATTTCAATACTCTGTATAATGGTCCATGCAATTTGAACCCGTAGTCCAAAATTATTTTAAAAACAATAGAATATTTTGAAATACAAGATGTCATCCTGAAATTTTAAATTTTCATCTCATTATCATTATTATGGCATACAAAACCATTGGTTTTCCATTCTTTTCTTCACTCAAAAATTAATTTGTGTACAATGTGTGTTCTCTACAGATAAATTTTCAAAGTGCCTGGATTCTTTCAGAACTATCCTGTATTATTTCTATCCTTATCATTTCAACAATCTGTTCTAGTCAATGTGTTTCTCAATAGAAGATCTTGAAGGAAAACTTTGTAACATTCAAAAGAAGCCTCAAATGAGTGGCACAAAGATCACCAGTGATTGGATAAGTGCAAAGTGTGATTACATCCTATCCAAAATACGGTAAGTGGCAGTATCAGGAATCTTTTTTTCACAATTTTCGTTACAAAGTTTTGGACCAATCTAGTTATGGAACATTTAAAAAGAACCATTTTTCATCTATTTTGGTGTTATCCTATATTCACAATGTTTTAAAAAAAAATATTTTTCCATCAAAATTATGATGATGAAAATGTCGATAAATAATCGCTGATAAATGTAATTTCCCTCCTCACAAATGGAATATTTGGATTAAAAAGACTTATTTCAGAATGACATTTTCATTTTCGAAAAAATTTAAAACCATTTCTGGCCAAGAAAAAAGGAATCAATAAGTTTTAAAAATAAAGTTGGATTAGTCTAGATTAGAAGCGACTACTGAAATCGAGTCAATTATAAAAAGCCATCTGAAATCAAGGAAGACAAGATCTAGGGTAGTTTGAGACGATTACGTTAGTGAAGTATAAGTATAATTAAGTGAAATATATGTTAGTACATTTAATATTACAAATTTGTATGGTTGTAAATTTTAATTTAATTTTGCTAAATTACAAAGTTTCAATAAAGTGTATTTAAGGAGGTAGAAACCCTTTTTTTTTCTTCCAAGCATCTGTTAATTTAGAAAATAGCAAATTAATAAAAATCAGGAAATTTAATAGCAGGAAATTGCTTTGTCTGACTGCCTGTTAGTTTCCCTCAAAATAACAAATTTGTATATTTGTAAATTTCGAGTAACTTACTACCTGTAAGGGGTAAATTGGTTTTCCAAATACCTCTTGGTTTCCCTGAAAATATGAAATTGTTAGAAAAAAGTTCCATAAGTAAGTATTTGAAGTTGACGAAAGCTTGATATCATAAGTTTTGATACATATATTAAGTATAACTCATTGCTATTTTCTATTTTCTATATACCTATTTAAATACCAACCATATTCTCCAGTAAAAAAGTTAACTAATTTGAACGACTGTAGACTGTAGTAGACGGTTTTTTTTGATAAGCAACTCAAATTATATCTCAGATCCTGCAATATTTTTTTTTCTTTTTAGTGTAATGAAAAACCACATAAATGCACATACCTATACTGAAGAAACTTTACAAGCTTTACAAAAAGTGAGGTAAGTAGGCAAGAAAAAAAAGAGTTGTTGTTTGATGTAGTTGTTACGTTTATACATTGCGTTTGATATCAGTATGTGTTTTTCATGAATACTGTGAATACTTAGAAAGTGCTAACATAGAAAGAACGGCTTTGCTGTGCAAGAAAATAAATGAAGTTTAAGGAAGGAAGACTAGCATAACTGGTCACTTAGCACACGACGTTAAAACAATATTATTGTGATGCTGATGAAACGTCTTTACAGCATCGTTTTGACGTCATGTGATGACTGTGAAAGTTTAAATGACATTGTAACGATGTCCCCTTGAGCCTGCTAGGAAGTGTGATGACTGTGAAGGTTTAAATGACATTGTAACGATGTCCCCTTGAGCCTGCTAGAAAGTAAAAGTTAAGGTGACAATGAACAGGCTAGATACGCGAAAGAAATGAAGATTATTGACAGAGAAAAGAATGAAGGAAAGGGGTAAGGTTTTTTTATTTATCTTAATAGTAGTCGCAAAGGAACAGTTAGTTTTGCATAACCCACTAATCTCTAAAACTCCAGGATTTGCTCACTTGAATACAGTTGAAATTCATTGTATTGTCTGTTGATAGACACGAAAGGAGGAAGTCTTAAGAAGAAATGTTTTAGCTTCAATATACCAGAACCTTGTTAACATTAACACATTTTAGTTTAAACCTTTATATATATTTTTTTGCATACAGAGACCACTTGGAGCAGGAAATTCACCGGACGGAGAAAGATTACCAGCGGACGAACCAAGCTTTATTTACGTATGAGTCTATCGGAAAAACATTTAAGCAACTCCTAACACAGTACACACAACTTACTACTGAGATCGACAACAAAAAATGGGCTTTGTCTGAATTGAATAAAGGAAAGTGATTCATGTTGGTTAGCTTTATGGATTGGGTCAATAGATGTGCGAATTGTTTATCAATGTTCATGTCAGCAGATTACTTGGGGAATACAATTTTGTGGATTCGACATTTAAAAATAGTTTCCCTAATATTTTGATAAAAAAGCACAAAATACAACAGTTAGCAAAGTAAAACAGTTGCTGAAAGTTTACAAAATTAATGTTCTACGAAAGTTTCTTCCCTTCTAAGGATACTCCAAGATAATTATATACTTATAGCGCAATGCTTATTCAGCAGCAGTAGGCAGCCTTCATCGACAACTATACCATCATATCATGTTTTGATCAATACTGATGCAAAGATTAAATAAACCTTTCCAGGTATGCCCAAAGGAATCAAAGTTAAGTGGTAACCTTATGATCAAATTTTTAACAAAGAGAAGATTGTATATTGTAGTTCCTGTTTTGTCTTGTTTTTTTGTTTATGTTTAAAATTATTTGTAACGACAAGTTTATAAAAGTATATAGATTGTTCAGAAATATTTTTACTCTTCTAAACCCTCACTTTTATATGCGAGACGACTTTTTCCTCACTAGGATGTATACATTTGCATGCAGGCCATTGTCAATTTTAATTTTTTATTGAAATACCTAAAAGTTTAGGAAGCTGCTTTTATTTTTAAACAAGAAAAAATTGTAATTTATATTTAATGTAATGATGACGAAGATAAATTATAATAAGACATAATTTGAAGGAAATCGAAGCTTTCACAAACAAAAAGGTGGACTATTAAGGATATTAGGAAGAAAAACCCCTAATATAAAGAAATAATTATAGTAATCACGTGAATCTTTCTTTCTCTCACGCTAAGGGGAAAAAAGACTGTTACAATTATTAAAGCAGGTGCCGGAGTTACAGACCCCTAGAGCCGCCCATGAAACATGTCTATTAAAATCGGGTTGTCATTTGTCTTTTCGAACTCAAAACTTTTCGGTTTGATTACAGATTTGACAGCAAGCCTAGCCCAAACGCCTACTAGGCCCGCGGTGATGAACTTTTTATTGCTGTTTTCGAACGTGTTGCGCTATGGGGCTGAAATTTAATGACTTTTCCTAAAAATTATCTGGTAACATTTTTTTATCAAAATATTGACATGGTGACGTCACACAGTCACTTTCTCGACAGGTGTCAAACATCAAAAATATAGAGATTTACTTTACGAAGTGTTTGGCTTCATTTCCTCAAATAAAATTTGTAATTATATAATACTTCGATAGAAATATTATTTTTAATAATTTTGGAGACCAAGTCTGTAAATCTAAAAATCTCATCAAATTTCAGCAAATATTGTTTTATTTACTTTATAGATGTAGTTTTCAGATTATTTATATTTAAAATTTTATTTTTTTATACTACGGACTATTGTGTGTATTTTACAGACTTGGTCTGCAACTTACATAATTGTTAAATTTTTTGATTGTTTTGCGTTTTATTTTACTTCGGCTTGCTAATGTGGAAGTTTTATTACTACTAATGACGTCATTATGTAGTGACACATTGACAGTGACACATGAAAAATGTTAATTTTCAATAAAATATTAACTAAAAGTCATTATTATTGGTATTCACTAACTAAAAGTGCCATAAAAAGTTACATATAAATATGACAACAACAAGCAGTAGAAGTGACGTCATCAAATGATGACAGTGGGGACATATATCAATATTTTTATATTTTTCGCTTCTAGATATATTTATGCAAATATACTCAAAGTTTTATGGTGGAATCGTTAAAATTGACAGTTTTATTGCAAATTCCGACCGCGGGCCTATTTGGCACAACCCCTATTAAATTGCTTTTGTGTCTAATTTCATCTCAAAATGGTGTATGTTTGTAAAAAGTTGTCAACCCGTATGAAAACGGAATCTCCTAATTGGAGTAGACTTTAACTTGTAATATTAATTTTTTTTTAATTAAATTTAAATTAATACACTTTTCCATGTTTTCATATTGATAGAAACGTTGTGTTAAAAATAAGCCTATAACAACATCACTAAAACGTCTGAGTACAAAATTCATCTTTCTCTCATAATAGTTTTATTCCTTCTTTACCCAAAATGAACTCAAACATTTATTAACATTAAACCACTCGAATGCCTATGCACCATATTAATATTCTATTAATGTTTTAATACGGAGAAGGTATACACCTCTAAACTACAATAGTACAATGCATAAAATCAAAACCACAAGTATAGTTATTCTTAGTTTCATTAAGAACGTAAATACGGAGATTTATCTCTGAGATTTATATAAGCCTTTAGCCTTTAGAATTGAGAGGAGTTTCTCGAAGACGGGCGTGTACTAATAATATACGTGCGGATTGGAGGCAAACTTGTGGTCGTTTTTTTTTGCTTAAGTTTGTTTTTTCGTTTCGGTCTAGGTGAAAATCTCAATTAAAATAATAAGACTTTGAATGAGTGGCAAGCGT
>JAUEKX010231477.1:0-10305 GCA_031834005.1 Dendronotus venustus
TGGTCAAAGCTTCTTTGTGGTCTTTCGCTTTTGATTCCTTACTTGGCTTCTGTAGCAGTAGGGCTGGCATGATCATTATAGCTTTCAGTGATATTTCTTTCAGGGACGAGTCGTCTACCCATGCATTGACTAACCGTGTCAGTTCCTGAATGTACTGCTTTCCGCAACTTCCTGTCGGCAGCATGAATAGGTTGCTTCGCCAGTATACTATTTTTTCGTAAACTTCGTTTAGATTTTTTGTGAAGGTGTCTCCGTCAAATTCTCCCCATTTGAAAGTCCTCTCTGGTGGTTTCCAGTTAGATGCGTGGTGATGCTGTTGAAGAGGAGGCTCTGGATCGCAGCTTTGAACTGTGACGTCAGTTTTTTGACCGTTATTATTTGACGCTACAGGGTCTTCATCTCCTCGTTTCTCTGCATCTCCTTTATTTCTTGTTGTATTGTTTTCCTCTAAAGCCTCGTTTTGTTTGCATTTGCGTTGATGATTTGTCCTCCCCCCTTTAGATGAAAAGGTTCGGTTGCATGTGTCGCAAAGATACATCGTTGTTTTCTGTGCTGCTTTGTCAGAGGGTTCTTGCTGTTGACTATTTTGCATTGCCACACAACTATGTTATTCTAAGACAAGCCACGAAGTTGAAAGGAGAAATAGAAAAGAACAGGAACAGATTCCAGCAAAAATCGGGAACACTTCAGATAATGAGCGATCCCCCGGGGTTGGTCACCCGAGCTCACGGAAAATCTCAAAATCCCGGATATAAAAGAAAAAGCACTATACTCGCGTGTATAAAGAGAAAAAGTCACAATTTTTCTGTTGTGACAATAGAATAACGGCAAATGAATCAAGTCTGACAGGATCTGATGTGTAGAATCTTCCTTACTTCTTTTATGTTGAAATCGCACCTTGTTATCAACTTCTGTGATGTGGTTTTCAATGCATATAATTACTTGATTTCCTTTTTTGCGGGAAAAATATCCTCGGCTCAGACCTCTGCCGCGTCTTAAACTCCCGGGGCCCGTCGTGTTTTCGTAAGGTCACTATTAACGCTTTTAAAAGAATCTGAATTTTTTACATTGTCACTTATAGTATACATAATTTAATTACGAATTAAATCACTTTCAACTTATATATTTTATATTAAATAATTTTTCTTTATTTTTTTTGAAAAAATTATTAAAAGTGTAACAAATATCGCTAATTTAAAAAACAATAAATATCCATTTTGCATTACAGGCGTGTATAATAAAGACTAAAATAACTTCATTATTACATTAAATAAGTAGCATAAATTATATATTAATAATTGTTAATTAGTTAATTACAACGCTATAAAATAAAATCATGATTTTTGTCACTTTTGATCACTCTATGATTTTAAATTACAAACAATTATACAAACAGTCTAAAGTCTTTTTATTTGGTATTTTTCTTTTTATACGGAGATTTTCCCTTGGCAGGAAGGTTTTTTTGCACAGACATTTTTGGTCTTTTCTAAGTTTTAACTGGCTATTGGTTGTCAACAGTACAGTGCTGTAAAAAGATAGGAAAGGTCTTAACTAGTTTCTGTTTATATGTTTTAAAGCATGCATGCATGAAAATGCATGCAACAAAAATGTAATGGGCAAACAAAGAAATAAAGAAATATAGGCATTTTAACCTGTAGGTAGGAAAGTAGGTAGACAGATAGCTAACTAGCTATTAAGTGTAATATGTTTGGAAAATGAATTGATCACAATTTGATATTATATACTTATAAAGCTATTGATCAGTATTATTAGAATTTTGGAGCAGCCAAATGTAGGTAATATTTTGTATTGAAAACTTCCATACAATGTATATATATATTTATAACATGAAAATGAAAACAATATCAAATTTGCTGATATCATATAGCCAATGCTAGCTGTAATTAAACAAAAGCTATATATATACAAATTATTATTGATAAAAAGTCTGTTGTCTGTTAGTTTTTGTTTGTCAGAACTGAATAATCAATTTTTCCATTATATATATATATATAGTAGAAAGCAGAGAGAGAAAAAACTCAAACTTTTACAGTACTGTTAACAATTATGAAACTCGGAGTACTGTAAAAGTTTGAGTTTTTTCTCTCTCTGCTTTCTACTGTAATCGCTCTAGGAAACTATTGAGCACTTTGTATGGATACATATTTATAGCTTATATATATATATATATATAAACCTTATTCTAAGAATGAATAGAACAGTACGATTCTTTAATATATATATATATATATATATATATATATATACTTATATACTTATACATAAGCATTATTCTAAAAAGATTTTTTTTTCTTTTTACTAAGAAACCATTCATCGCAGGGTATTATTGATGTCATACAAATACTAAAAAGCATTTATTTTAGTCTATGATATCATTAAAACTTAAATTGTATTATCTTTTCAACAATGTTAAAAAAAAACATTTTTTTAACATCTTGTATAGCACTAAG
Source organism: Dendronotus venustus (assembly GCA_031834005.1). Taxonomy (NCBI): domain Eukaryota; kingdom Metazoa; phylum Mollusca; class Gastropoda; order Nudibranchia; family Dendronotidae; genus Dendronotus; species Dendronotus venustus. Next base: position 2,472 of record JAUEKX010231477.1, read on the forward strand.
GATGGTTTTTTACCTAAAAGCTTTTGCTAATTTTTAAATAAAATTGTTGTTGTTGTTTAAGTTTATTTTTAATCTATATATAAATGGTAAATTTTAATAAAGACAATATGTATATATATATATTATATATATGCATATCATATATATATATATATGTCAAAATTATTTAATTTCATCAGGTCTAAAATAAGTATATATATATATATATATACAATAATTTTCATCACATATCCACACTATATATACACTGTATACAAACAAACTAATTAAAAAAAAATCAAAATATTGCTAAAACTATTTGCTAACCCACCCATCCCCCAAATGACTCGTAAGCAATTATATCTTAATGGTTAGAGTTTTGAACTCATCTTTAATGTTCAATTCAGGTTTTATTGAATTGATAAAAGTCATTAGATGAGACATTGACTTTTTTGATGTTGCCATAATTTCTACCTCATCCATAAGTGTAACACTTACATTACAGTCTTTGAAATGACTTCCCACTGGAGAGCTGGTGTGAGTATGCTCTTTTAGGCAGTATAGTAAATGGTGGCTAGTTTAGCCGACATAATGCACATTACATCGCGAACACAATCATAAACACTATACAGCTTTTATGAGCTTTCTCTACGTTAGATTTTAGCGATGGCATGACATTTTTCATTTTCTTGAGGGTAGTAATGACTTTTACTGGTGCTTTTAATCTTTTCAATAAGCGTTCAAAACTTTGGGGATTTTGCCTCTATACTGAATGAATACCATTTTACATTCTTAATAGATTTATATATCTCAATGTTAATTGTCTCAAAAGTAAAAATAGATGATCTGAGAATACTTCTCAACCAAAGTAAGTTTGACATGCTGGCAATCTTGGAGACCAAACCTAATCAGGACATTTGTGGTGCTGATATCAGCATCTCAAACTATATATAACTCTGGGTTAAAATTAAGCAGAAGAATTCCATATATATATACTGGTTTATGTTGCTAATTCTTATATTTTCCCCTCTATTTAGGACCCCTTCAATAAAAAATGTATGTTTCAATATTTGAAATCATCTATATTTAAGACATTTTGGTTATAAATGGTTATAAAATATTATAACCATTGACTAGATATTTTGTACTTTTTTTTTGTTGGTAAAAAATCAGAAAAAAATTTAAGATAAACTTAACATAAGTACCTTATGATATGAAAAGTTAAAAGTTATATATTATATCATTCTTAACGCACATATCATGAATGTTTACTACTTGTTTGATGTAATATAGAGATGTAATATAGCAGAGGCGGATCTAGCATGTAACAAATACATGCGTAGGAGAGCAAAAATACAGTGATGACAATGAGAAATAGTACAAGATGATTTTATTTTCACTCTCCTTCACATGTATTTGCTACATTCTAGATCCGCCTCTGTATAGTATATAGTACTAATTTCTGTTGAATAATATGCAGTATCGAAATTTAAAAGATTATAAACTGCTACATTTTTGTTTTATACTCAAATTAAATTACAATAGGAATATGGCTGCTGCAATAAATTTCAAAATTATTCAAGAAAAGGCTAGAGATATAAGAAACATATTACCTGAAGTTAGGTGGCATAGCAAACCTCCTGATAGTTTGATATGTCACCATTGTAAAAACGTATTGTTATATCCTATACAGTTAACTTGTGGACACAGGTAAGTATTATACTTTAGTTAATTTATTTATGTTTACTGATGTTATACCTTAAGAGAAGAAATCTTCGCGGAATTTAATTTCGCGATTTTGGCCCCTAATCATTTATGTATGTCATGTTTTTGTTTTGATGTTGTTATACCTTAAGGGAAGAAATTTTCGCAAAGTTAAATTTTTTCCTCCATTTTCGGGCATAGCATAAATAGCATTTAACTGGGTATAAGCGACACATTACGATGAAAGCTCAGATGATGAGTGAGAAGATGAGGAATCTGGTAAAGATGTTCGAGATACATTTGATATATTTGACGACTTAATTGATTATATAGGGGCGTTAGCTTTATGTTAACATTTTAGTTTTACATGTGAAATAATAGAATAACAGATGATTCACAACTCATTGGAATTTTTTCCTTCTAAATATTTGTTTGAAAATCAATAACCACGAAAATTTCTTCTCTTAAGGTGTCTCTATATAGATATATATATATAAAACTAAAAAAGAATAACGACTGCAGGTTGGCAGAAATTTTCGTCTTCTTACGAGACTTCATCAGCTATAAAAAATACAAAATGCTGTTTGGTATTTATACAAGACAGAAATGATGAAATAATAAGGGAAGGTTGTTACCTGGGAACTACAATAATGTTCAATAAAAAGTCATAAAAATAATTTATTCCTAGTTGAAAAGCTAATTACAATGTTACTACTATAATACAATAAAAAGAAAGTTTTTTATAGGCTAAAAAGATAAATAGGACATGTATTTACAATAAAACAATAGAAATAAAAGACAAAATGTGTTAAGAATGTTTATTCAGATTAAAGAAATAAATAAAAATAGATTACTTAATGATGCACAGCGGACGGGTAAAATAACAATAGTAAAAGAAAAAGCATAAGAGAATAACCAAAAACCTTAATTTAACTCTTTTAGTTTTATGTTTGTTACTGCATATTTTTAAGTTTTATATATATGTGTGTGATACACTAATACACATGCACAAAATGATACACTAATAAAATTTTAAGGATGTTAGGTTTCAAAAAATTGTTAATATTCACAAACATTCAAATTCGTTTTTAACATTTTAAGTGTCATTGGTCATTGGTCAGAATGGAGTTTGAATTTATTTTTCTGCTTTCAAAGGTCGTTATTTGAAAAGAATGGTCCATAAATGAAAGGAGTGAAATTTTCTTTTCAATAGTAATTGTGATCAATTTCAAGCACAACAGAATTTAGCAGCATTTCAAAGTTGAACTTGAATTTTTCCTTAAACTTAAGCTACCGTTTATCATAACTAATTACTTTTCTAGCTTTCTCATACATCTTTAAACATTTTTTTAAATTATCACAGAGTGTGTACAGACTGTCTGGATCCATTCTTACAATCGGTGCCACGGGACAATAGTGGGCTGAGAGTTTGCCAAGAAGATGGCTTCGAACTGGAAGACAACGGTTTCCCCGATAACTCAGCTCTCAAGGAAATCATGTTGTTGATTTGTATTTGTAAGCACGCAATCGAAGGATGCAATTGGGTAGGCCCTTTGATGGACGTCAGAGATCATATGGCTCAGTGTGAATACAATATTGACATGCCGTGCAAATACGTGGATGTGGGATGCAGATTTGTTGGTGGTCGTAATGCAAGAAAGAATCATTCGGAGGATAATGAAATGTGGCATCAAAACTTGATTCTCGGTGAAGTAAATAAGGTATCACGAGACATTGGACGCAACAAGTTTATGATGAACAAGATTGAATTAGAAAACAAGAATCTTCCAGTGAAAAGTCTTTCGGATAAACTAAGGAAGCTGGAAGACAGTATGAAACCTGATGAGGATTTTGATATGGACCCTGACTCTCTAACTTTTGCCAAAGAGATACAAGACATTGAGAATGTTAGAGAATACGTTCTCAGCCAGCAAATGCAGTTGACTCAGACAATGGAGGAGACATTGAAACTGGCGGAGTTGGTTCGTGATAATCAAGACACTACCATTAACTTAGACGAACGTGTTTCACAGCTGAAATTGAAGTCATCTCGCTTGGATGGGACACACATCCATAACCAAAGATTAATGAAAGAAGTTGACCTGAAAGTAAAACTCTTCCAATCTACTACGTTTGATGGAACTTACACATGGAAGCTGGACAATCTTCAGTCGCGACAGATGGACGCGCTGACAGGGAAAACACCAGAATTGTTCACACCACCGCTGTATACAGATCGCTACGGTTATAAATTTTGTGCCAAACTTTTGCTAAATGGGACTGTCAGAGAGGGAGAAAGATCGCAACACATCGCGCTCTATATCATTCTCATGAAAGGAGATTACGATGATACGTTGAGCTGGCCGTTCCCGCATACTATGAAGGTTACATTGATGAGTACGAACCGGAAAAGCAACATCGAGAATTTCTTGGTACCCCAACCGGAGCTCCCTCATTTCCAGAAGCCGTATAAAGAGATGAACCAATCAATTGGGTTCTCGCGCTTCTGCAGTTTGGACAGTTTGTATTCGGATGGTTACGTCATGGATGATTCATTGTATATAAAAATCGAAAAATTGAAAAACGGTTAAGGTCATTGAATATTGATTGCTTAAGTGAAGCGCCACACCAACTTTCAGATCCCAGGGATTTACCGCACAGATCTGATTATTTATTTATAATGTTCTTTCTTTACTCCGTTGAGAAAAAACAACTGTCATTTCTCGTTTTATACGCGTCCTCTAAGTAGTGTGAATGACCTTGTCATCTAAATTTGCATAATCTTTTCTTCTAAATCTTAGTGCGACCCTCTGTTTACATATTTTCAGTCAGACCAGGAAGGATTCTTTTGTTACTTTCATTTTTTATTAGTTATTCTTTAGTAAAAATAGGAAAATTGTCGTGTTTATAAACTATTTTCTCGCTCTCATTTTTTGGATCATCATTTGTTGTCATCTAAATTTGCATAATCTTTTCTTCTAACTTTAGTTCTCTTAGTTATTTTTTAGTAAAAATAGGAAAATTGTCCTGTTTATAAACTATTTTCTCCCTCTAATTTGTTGCGTCTAAGTTTAACACACAGATATTGTTACAGTCCTCATATTAGAACATTCAAGTACCTTTGTGTTTTTTTATCATGGACATCTGATTGTGCTTTATATTCCCATTTTGATTCATCACATCTTTGGATCGTTATGTTTTTAATCGAATTTGTAGCATTTTCTCTTTTCTCTATGTATTTACTTCTCTTGCTTTGTGATGCATCGGAAATCTTTCACGTGCTTCTTTTGAACCATTTCTGCGTAACTCTGTTTTAACGTCATTTAGTTCCTTCATTGATTGTTGTGCTTCAACGATTTTGGTTTTTTGCCCCATAATATTATTATATTCGTGATATGTGAATGATTGTAAACTTTAAGCGTTTAATATCTACCTCTCGTGTTTTTGTTATAATAAGTATTGATCTAATCTATTTTTAATTTCTTTTATCTTCTGTCACTTGGAAAATACCCTCACTAAATGCGAATGAAAATTGTCTGTTTGAGAGAACATTCGCGGAAGTTTACTTTTTATATCATTAATTTATTATTTAGTTTATTATGAGTAATAATCTACTTTCAATCAATGATCTATAATAAATATTATTTTAGCTTATTATAATTATGAGTATGATGTATCTTTTACAAAGTCACATCTCCGGAATCAAATTTAATATTTTGTATATTAGTCTATTGTTTATGTACTATTATTAGTATTTGTAATATTGATTAGTGGTACTAATTTCCGCACTTTTTGCCCTTTCTAAGGAAAAAATTGGAATAAACTAAATTTGTAAGAATTGTACACCCTTATGCTATTAACAACTCTTGTTAACTTTTAGCGAAATTAATACTTGGGGTTTAGTTTTAAAAAAAATCTGAAAATCTCTTGCTTTTATAACCCGCATTAGAATTAGAATTTTCAAACATGTAACTGTGTATCTAATGTAAATATCTTATTATTATTATATTTGCTATTATCAAAAAATAAGTATATAATAAGTATCTAATAATGATATATATTATTACCTACACGTTTTTTTTTTTGTTATAAGAAACCGGGCTTCTTAAAGTTGACGCGACAATTTGCGCCAAAAATTAAGAAACATACTGAGAAACTCGAGGCCTGAAATTCAGGATTTGCTAAGAAACGAAAAAGTGAGAAAGCGTGACTCGAAAAAGGTGGTTTCTTTTATAAAAAAAAAACGTGTATGGTTTTTGATTTACATCTACTATTTCTAGTTGTTTTTTTTCACATGTTTCTCAACTCGCTTGATTATTTTTTAGAAACTCGCGCGTATGGAAGGGGAGAAATCTGCGTATCAAATTTTTTGTCGTTCTTGCGATGAAAAGTAGAAGTGGTTTTCAATTAGTGAGTTTTTACGTTTCTCTTCTCGAATCATGATAAGGATTTTCACATTTCACTTCAAATCTTTAAACAAGTGAATATGTGGAATGTTGATCAAAATTTCTTTTTTTGTTTTTAACTTGTTTATAATGAAACTGACTAAAACCTAAAAAAAAAACCACTTATTTGATGATACGTGCAACGATGATGTGCGAATAATTCTCAAACAAGTCTTCAGCGAAAATTAGTACCATTAAGATTGTATTAAACTTATATATTTTATCATTATACGTTAAAAGTATAAAGTACATTAATATGCCTTAAGGGAAGAAATTTTCGCAAAATTAAATTCTGCGAAATCTAAATTTTTTTTTATATGCCACTATTTAGTTTGAAAAACTTAAAAAGTATTATTGTTATTAAATTTGATCTATTTATTGTGTTAAAACTTTTTTCTGAAAACTGCTCATGCGCGAAATAATAATGCGTGAACTTTTTTAAATTGGCCTATCCTCGAAATTCGCCAATTTCGACCCTCTTATCCGCGAAAATTTCTTCCTTTAAGGTATGATCTATTATTAAGGTTTTTGTTTTATGTGTAAGTATTTTTTCTTCATGTTACTTATTTCTAATTTTTCTAAATCTAATTCTCTAACGTGTATCAAAATTTTCTTCGTTCTTGCAATGAAAGTAGAAGAGGTTTCTAATTTTCGTCAACTTCTCGGCCTGATTTCATGTTAGATTAAAAATAAAATCATCTTCTTTACAAATAATTAAACCTTTCTAGTAATAAAACAACACCTTATCCGACATATCAATGCCAAATAAACTTTTGTCACTTCGAAAGATTTATGGTTTGTGTGAAAAATAATCATTTTATACGACAATTAAAATCGGTGTAGTATTGTTACAACAACCAACTGAAATTATTAATTTTTCGTAGGACCCAATTTTGATATATTTTGATTTTTCCATCTACAAGTGTGCTTTCTGGACCAACCGACCGTCCCAAACAAAGAATATATTTGCTATTAAATTTTGTTTTATAAACACCCCTTTGTAAGAAATTTAAATTGATTTGCTTTAAAAAATTAAAATTAATAGATATTTTTTACCTGCCTAATTCACAAAAATCGGCACTTTTTCATAAGAGGAAAAAAACCCCACCAAAATAAAATATTACCGAGTTTGTTAGCGAAGTTGGGTACTTACTTTTACGACCAATTTTTATTCATACGTTACAATTATTTCATGTATTATTTTTTTGAAACATATTTTAGGTTTCTTGTATTATTTGTTCTTTAAAAGTATCAATTTTAATTTTTTTGTTACTTTATATTAATAGACTAATATTAATATTAATTCAATTGTATTAAAATGATATGATACAGGGTCTTACATATTCAATTCCGTCATGTTGTGGTTAGAAAGCTTGTGTATCTCTGTGACCCTAATCTTATAGATAACGTTTATAAATTTAGTCTTACATGGTTTGTCAAAGAGTCTCTCGTTGTCCATAGTACCTGGTGATAGAGCTGTCACTGTTGACACTCACTGATAAACAGTCTAAACGAGCCTTCTTTAGATGAACCAAATCAGGCGTTATTTCAAAATCAGTTGAGGCTAAATTCCTGAGCTTAATAATATAACAATATGATATATAAGGTAGAAACATCGTGGTAGTATAACAGGGTGACCACGGGGGCTGGAAAAGCTGGAAAAGCTGGAAAAGCTGGAAAATCAGCTATTTTTTGAAATTGGGCTG
>JAUEKX010231699.1:0-10302 GCA_031834005.1 Dendronotus venustus
CCCCCCCCCCCCCCCCCACGAGTTAGTGTTCGGCTTATTGGGTACGTATGCTTATCAGGGAAGTTTCAAGATGCATGATGTGAGTGTGAGTCCCATCTCAAATTATCACTTTTCTCCACAGGCCTACCAGATGCTCTTGGATTGGAAAGCAAGAGAAGGAGAGAATGCTAAAGCGAGCACTCTGGAACGTAGTCTCCGAAGCTCTGGAATGGTGGAGGCATCTCTCTTACTGGCGCCGTGATAGAAGAAATGATATTTGATGTTGTTATAATACCCGATGACTAAAGGGGAACGCCCCTGCGATGAGTGAATAACTGTTCATTTTCACCGATTATAGTTAAAGTGAATCATTGAAAAAGAATTTGAAGATCGGCACTGGTCACACTAACATTTTGGCTAGTGTATATTTAGCCTAGCGCTTTAATGATAATAATAATAAGTTTATTTATATAGCGCCTTTCACCAAAGCCTCAAGGTGCTTCACAAAAAACATTACTTCCCTATCACACTCTCATTCTCACACCAAGACAAAAAATTAAGAATTAACTAAACATTGACAATCATAAAAATCATTTAAAATGTTACATACTATGAAATCTAAATAAAACACTAAGTAATAATAATATTATTGTTCGTTAAAAATAGATTTAAAGATGTACAGTAAAAAGATTTAATTTAGATTCTTTCGAGTACATTCCAATTTTCGTTCGCTGATAATACATATTCATTATGTAGGTATTCATTGTACGAGATGAATTGTAGTTCATGGTGATATGTTCTATACTATAATTATCTATATCATAGGTTTTTAGGAATTGCTTTGTAAAGAACTCATTGCATTCATTATCTTAAAAGTGTTTTTATTGTTTCTGAGTACCGGGTAGCACCGCAGAGAATATCATTTACGTGGGGAATGTTGGATATCATGCAAATGAATAACTTTCATTAATTTGTTATCTTTTCTGTTAAAACAGTTAATTTAATCAATCAATTTTGATCCGTCCTATATATATCCACTTTTCCATTTTTAAAACTCTAATTTTACTTTTTTAACTCCTTATTCCCATCTACATTTTCTCTTAAGACAATTGTTGTTTTTATATTTATAAATGTATTGATTTTCATTCACAATCTCTTAATCAAAAAAAAAAAATTGTAATCTTTCATTGATAATAGTCTGATCATATTTATCATCTTTTTCATTTTCAGATGCAGATAATTTTTTGAAAATAATTTTTACGGAATATCATTCTTATCAAAGTGTTCAAGTTTGGCATTTGCTCATAATTGTAGGAACTGATGTGAAGTTCAATTAATAGGAAGTGATGTTACAGAACGTAAATTGTCACTGATGTAAAATATAAGAAATAAATTCATGTGTGTTATTTATAATTTCCTTCATCCTATGCTGACATTTTCTATGCAATAAACTTTTGATAAACTCTAAATCTTATTTGTTTTTTTCATACGTACCGTAGTGCAGACACCTGGTTGGAATGGTACACGAGTTAGATACCCAAATAACTATTTTTGACTACACGTACACAGAGCTGGGGAAAATTATGGATCAAGATTATGTAACGGGCAACCAATAAGTGATCAGCCCACTGTTCTCAATCTTGAATGTTGCAGTGATGCCTTACTATCTATTTTACTCAGACGCTGATCACACAAATATTACCCTACTGCTATCTTTGATAATACAGTGGAAGTCGGATTGACTGGCGACATGACCTCGTATGCAACCTTTCGTTATACGCGATGTCAGGTAACAGAACAAAACAATCTCATACTCATACATGTGCTTTGGCCTGACGATCTAAAATAAACTTGAAATTGAAGATTTTGAATTGTAGAGAGCCTTGAACTTTCAGTTTCAATTTGTCATCTTCAGTAGTTAAATTAACATTTCTATTGTGATAGCCTAGTAATAATTTGTATAAGCCTCTGTCTGATAACCGCTATCTATTGATGATTATGAATAAATTATTTATCATCAAGATACAAATACTCTTAATGTGAAATAGGCGTCGGCAGCCTAGTGGTCAGCGTATCTGCCTGGAGATCGAGGGGTCCAGGATTCGAGTCCCGACCAGGTCCGATGTTGAGTCCTTAGAAAAGACTCTTTACACGATGAGAATCGGAGACGGATGTAAAATTCGGAGGTCCTCCTGGTGTTGTCCTTGTCCAAAAAATAGTATATGCACTTAACAGGCTGCATGTCTCGTCTGATGTGTTACATGTTTCGCCGGGGATAAATGTGGCATTGTGAAGCGCTTAGAGCATGGATGACCGTGGATAAATGCTATATGAATGTTCTCAATTTTAATTTAATTTGTAAAGAGCCTTGAACTTCGAGCATCAACAAGATGAAGCCTTTCAATTGTCATCTTCAGTATGGTAGTTAGAAATTTCTATTTGTAATTAATGATAAGTGATAACCTTCTACTGTCTGATACTAATAACCGATATCTATTGCTGATTATAAGTATAAGTACATAGGGCAATTACATAATAAGTTGTCATTAAGATTAAGATACTCTCAATGTGTGATTCGAGAGATAGATAAGGGAGTTTAAGAGTCGTGTCACAAAGGTACACATTATGTGTCAGTATAATCATGAATTGCTTCACTTTATCATAACACGTTGGGAATCGGGCAAAAGTTACCATTGATTGATTAAGCGAAATTGCAATAATTAACTATGATTAATTATATCATAGAATTAGTTCTATATTATTGTTCTGGTTCTCTGTAATAATTTTAAAAAGCTGAGATTTTGATGAAGCAAAGTAAACTGTACTTACGATGTGTAATAGATTCTAATCTGTCAGGCAGAGAGCAACAGTTAAACAGTGCAAGACAGAGAGAGCCCTTTGTCTGGATACAGCCTAAACAGTAGTTCTGGTTCTAGTACGCTACAGGGGTCCACCTCAATTGAGTATCACGCCCCGGGTGGCACTATCTTCTTCATTAAAGTGTCTCCGTGTTTCCTTCCTGAAGACAGCGGGGGTCGAGCTGGTGACAATCCTATAAGACAACGTGTTCCAGTCGACTATCGTTCGAGGGAAAAACGAGTTCTTGTACTGCTCTATTTGACTTTTTATTAACTGAAGCTACTTTACTTAAAAAAGAATACAAGATATCAAATCAAAAGTTGTGGTTGAAACTCTCCTTGAAAAAAAATATTTCAGAAAAAAAAGACAACATGAATGACTGGCTTATTCAATTTTGTGCATGTGACTTTATTGAGAAACAGTTTTTAAAGTGCCTTACGATAGTTTTGATAAAAACACATACGTATATTTATGTGGAAATAAAATGTATGTATAATCTGTGTATAAGTATAAGTATAAGGGAGAAAAAATATTATCTCCTGAAATAGCTCCCAAAATAATTGCCTTTACAATAGATACGTACATTGCATTCCCAAAAATCACTTTCATGATACGTTTTTTTAAAAAATCAACTAAACAAAAATTATACAGGGGACTATCTAACGCAATTCAGTTGCTGATACAAGTTTTAGATAGTTACATACTCCCTACAAGGAAAAGTCAAATTCGTCAAAAACTGAAAAAAAAGATCATCTGTACTACAATACAACATAATATTGATAAGAATAATTAGAAAATAAAAGTAAAATCAAAAGGAATACAATAACAAATGCCAACCAGTGACATCATGAGCTTATTATGCTGATTAAAACCAAACAAAACCAGGTTGGACATGATACATTATAATTCTATAATAATATACCGACCATTGAGGCAACTAGTCCATTAATATCAATATGTGTCCTATGGTTATCAATCAGATCTTGGGGGATATTTTGATATGCATCAAATAATGGCGAAAAAAAAGTACAACTGCTTTTGTAATGAGTACATGGCTACTTTATATATACTTACAAACACTTGTGTTTCGTTCCATCTCAATAATTTGAAAAACAACTCGGATTTTAAAGGTAATGCGATGACATATGATTTGATGTGTGCTCCAATGTTATCAGACAGTAACTTAAAAATCCAAGTTTCATCTGCACCTCTGATCTAAAAAGTAACTTAAAAATCCAAGTTTCAACTACAACTGAATGATACTAAAAACATGTCAGATTTAATGACAGCACAAAATGGACAATCTCAATTATAGTACGTAGTGATACGTTTTTAGTCCGATTGCCTCACTAACTAAACCATGGATGGTTTCTATTTCTTGCCATCATTCCCTTATGGAAATTTGTTATTATAATACATGATATCAGAGAAATCTAAATTTCGCCGACACGAGTGTGTCCTGCATCTTGTACGCACATATTGACGAGGGGGAGGATCATCTACTTAATCTGGCTATAAGAGATACCTCAGAGAAATTCAGACTAGGCTCGTTGATCTAATTATATCAGAGGTGCACTGTATAACAAATAAAACCAAAGGGATATTGTTTCTGTGTATGCGTTGTTACTCAAATATTTAAACAGTAATATATCATATTAAAAGGTAAATGTGGAAAAAAATATTTCAGTGCAGGAGAAAGAATTTAGAAATGAGAAAGAACATTCAAATTTTACTCTATTCATTATCTGCATAAATCTTGAAGTTAAAGATTTCAATACTACTCGCTGTGTTTTGAAACACTTTCCATAAAGAATTCTTAAATCTGACATACTGTGTTCTAAGAAGAAGATAAAATAAACATTTGTATTCGTAGCTTATTCTGGAAACTAGCGTTCTCATGAACTGCAAATACTGTTCAAGCTTGCCTTTGCAGTGATGGTCTTCAAATAAAACTGACTTATTGTAGAATGGTACTAAATCTTTTAATTGCAACATTTTTTTTCTTTAGTAATGAAGAATATTCTTTTCTGCTTAACTTGCTAGAGAAAAAACAGTAAAGCTTGACTTTATAATAAACAAGTAAATTGATATATTATGAATTCAACACTGAAAAAGTATCAAAGATGAAAAAGTGATGACGACAAAAATATTATCATAGAGAAATTTAGAAATAAGAAAGAGTCTTAAACATTTAAATTGAGAAATTGATACAAGTTGATAATAATACAATAGTAAAAATGATGAGAACATGAATAATCTAGAAAATAAAAGTATCTTCTTAATCTAATATCCTCAATGTCAAAGACACATAGTCCTGCAGTTATCTTCTCTGGTATGTATCTTTCTTTCTGACAACAAAACAAGATAAATAGATAAAGTTGGGAAAGAATATCGTAAGATAAGTACACATATCATGTTGTATAGCACAAAGAAGATCGTATCAGCAGTTCATTCAAAATCATACAGGGTGTTTTGCTTAAGTTATCAGGGTGCATAACTCGAATTGCACAAGAACAGTCGCTAAAGATGTGACACCATCATGATTTTCCTTGTTTGAATACCGAAATCCAAGTTTTCCCCTTTTATTTTGATCATGGATGTCTCTTTCAGTGACATTACAACTCATGAAAAACAACATTATAAAGTAGATATGGCATGGAAAATCTCTGAAAGAGCTAAGAATTAAGAATGGGATGTCTGGACTAAATAAAAGGAGTCCTTGTGACAAGTTGAAATCATGCCGTTGGTATTTAGCTATTTGATTCTGGTAAACTGACATAATGCAAGCATTGCAAATTGAAGTGGTTCAGTGGTATGTTTCCTGCCTCTGAAATAAAACGTTGCTGGTTCAAGTCCCAGCCAGGCCTAGAAAAGAATTCTGATGGAGGGTGAATGGGTAACCGGTGATGGTAATATTCTGCCACCCGCTGGATTTTTGGGCAGTGAAACGAAACACTAGTCTTCTCGGATGGAGCAGGAAATCAAACAGAATTTGTAACCCTTACAAACTTAATGAAACACTAGATAAATACAAATATATACATAGGAATAGGAATTCATAAAAATGGACGGATACCCTGAAATATTTTGCAAAAGGTAAGGTGAGAAATGTTTCCCTTTCTGTTTCAACATAACATATATCAAATTAACATTACATAGGTATACTATGTATTCTGTTCAAATGCACATTTAATAAACTTGACCGAGTAAGCCAATACAATAAATCAACATCTGATAATAACAATAGTTTTTCATATTACACTAACCATAAAAAGATTATATATTATACTATCCAAGAGTAGTAGATTAAAAAAAACCTAAAAAGTTAAAAGATTTATTTTCCTTTTCATACATCTTAACAAGTTTCAATCCACTGAACAAATAGTATCATTGTTGTAATGAGCCTACTAAATTAAGAGTGGATATTGATGAATGTCTTTTTAGAAAAGAAAGTTCTGATCTAGCCACAATTTTTTGAGAGTCATGAAATTTCTGGGAAATATTTTATCTATTGGGATTAGTTTTTCCCTGTTATCATCAGTTGCCAGAGGTCTAGTATGAAATATAGTATTTACTTTGACTGACATGGAACAATTATTTCAAACTCAAACCCGAAAAGAAAAACATAAATGAAATATATTCAATCTCTAAAGATTATTTTTGTGACTTCTAACCTTGAAAAAATCTAAAAATCCCTTCTGAATTTACATGGCTCTTTAATCTAACTAACAAGAACCTAAGGCAAGAAATTCTATTATGAGAAAAAATCCAGACAATTATAAGCATATAAAAGGTCAAATATCAAAAAGGAGGAAAAACAATAGAATAAATTACCAAGATCAATATTGAAAACATTCAAAACAAGAATTCAAAGTTTTCATTTTGGAATATAAAAACGTTGCATCTTGATCATTCAAGTTAATGAAATCATAATCATGTAGAGATTATAAAAGTGAAACTTTCACTGAGTACAGATCAAGCAGAGAAAATAGGTTTGTACAATCCATCAAAGAAAACAATATCACAGACGGACAACAGTAGGAATGATCATTTCTACAATTTTGTTTAGCACCGTTGAATTTGATCCTGCACTTTCATTGAATCCCTAGAGATTTGGTTCAATTTTTTTGTATTTACAAAATAATTTTATGGCATCAAATTATGTGGTATCAATGAAATCCAGTGTATATTCAAACTAAAACTAATCAATTTAGTTTTAATATATCTAAAAGTTCCTTTGTTACAAAGAAGGAAAAAAGTATACATCTATAGATACTGTATTCATTCCAATTAGACATTGCCAGGCGAAAGTAGTTTGAAAGGAGGGTGGCGGTAGGGGACGGGGAAGGGGGACGGGGTTGGGGCAGGGGAAGGGGGGATCGATCATGACTCAATGGCTGGTAATTGAAATCAAACAAACCTGCCCGATCAGCAACAGGCATTATTGCTGCCTTCAACTTCGAGGTATTTTATTATCGGGGTGTATGGTGCGTAGGTATATGTACTTCTTCGTCCACATTGTTGGATCATTACCACCCCCCGCGAACGGGTAACGCGAATACTAGTACTAATAATGATAATAGTAATAATAATAACTGGTCTTGGTGAAGAATGGGTCAAGCAAGAAGGGCTGAGTTAGTAGTGTGAGGCGGTCGGTGTCATTAAGAGTATCGTGAAAGGCACATTACAGTGTGTACATAATGGTGATATTAAACATCAATACAGGGGAAACGTTAAAAGGGAAAGGAAGAAAGGGGGAGACGTTGGACACAATGCATCGGTCACGATCAAAGCCTTCACGGTGTGTGTGTGTGTGGCCTTCTCAAATTATGTCGTAAGGGATTAGGCTACAGGTACAAGCGTATTTTTTTATTTCAAAGGGTAGCTTTGTTGACATTATATTATTATCCCTTGATTTTTAGGGGCAACATAATATATTATACGTTACTTGGAAAAATAGCAAAACAAGAAGAAAAACATGCTCCATGCTCAGTCTTAAATGATGAATGGGGTAGATGTCTCAGTCACTACCTTTGACAATACACAGAGTAGAGCTAGGATATTATTATACTATGGATCAAGAACGACGGCAAGCAGGCGATCAGCGTGGGGGAAAAAGGGAAAGGCGACATGCAAGCCATCCGTTTCTGTGTAAGCAGCTAGTCCTTGATCCCTACCTTGTATTAGTCGTAACTATTAACGATGTTATCTTAACCCTACCCTAGGGCCTTACTAGGGAATACGATAACAGTTTAACAACCATTCACCGCCCTTACTAGGGAATACGATAACAGTTTAACGACCATTCACCGCCACTTTATTGGTTGTCGAGGGTTGTCGTTGTAGTTGCATTGGGGTGGCATGTACACAAGGCAATAGGCAATAAATACTATACAATAATGATAATATCATGATGCAATGTTAAACGATGGTGCCGAAGTCTTTATCAACTCTGTAGTGTAAGCTGGATATTATCATGTTAGTGTAGATTACTACTAGTGACCGTACACATACTGCTACTACTACTACTACTACTACTACACGCACACATACACACACACACACACACACACACACACACACACACACACACACATGGAGAGAGACAAAGAGTGAGGGAGAGAGGGAGAGACAGAGAGAGAGAGAGACACACACACATAAATAGAGAGAGAGAGACACACAGAGAGAGAGAGAGACAGAGACAGAGACAGAGAGACAGACAGACATACAGACAGACAGAGGGAGAGACAGAGGGAGGAAGAGAGAGAGAGAGAGAGAGAGAGAGAGAGACAGACAGACAGACAGACAGACACACAGACAGACAGACAGACAGACACACAGACAGACAGACAGACAGAGAGGGGGTGGGATTTCAAGCCCCTCTAACAAGCACTGGAATTTGAAAGCCGCTACAAAAACATAAGATAAAGCCAAAGATAACACGAACAGCTATAGACTAGGGGTTTAGTGTCCGTTGCTCCATTTTTGCAGTGGGCTCAACGATTTAAGAATGTAAGATTACAGGTTGAGATGTAGGGATACAGCCATAATTCAATTATGCAAACGGATAATAGTATTATGATTATCCAAAAGGACGCCAGAGTTTAGAAAAGGTTTAGACAGTGTGGTTTTCAAGAACTGCCTCAGGAGCAACACGACATAACATTCAAATTTCAAACGATAATATTTATGTAGCGCGTATCACCGGTCTTCCCCAGGCTCTAAACGCTTCACAATACCACTACTTATCCCCGATAGGCCACGACTCAGGGTGGGGGAGGGGAGGGCTATGTGGTCGCCCCTTAGGCTCTGAGCCGAAAGGACGCAGGTTCAATCCCAGTGGTAGGCTTATTTTTTTCCTATTTACAGATGTTCCACTCCCCTGATCCTAAGGTAGTGTGGGATTGAACACTACTAGTCCTATCGGAGATGGACGATAAAATCGAAGGTCCGGTCTAAAGTTGTCCACGTTAAAGAACCCTTGGCAGTTGGAAATCGAAAAAAAAAGCTGCTGCCCGGGTAAAAATTTCTACGTTTAAATTCCTACCAATATCTGCTGGTCTAGTGTGTAATGTGTAGTTACGCCAAGTGGTAGTATTAAGCACCACACTTAACCTCGATAGCATCTCAATAAGCATTGCTCGTTTGTGAGATACGTTCGAGACACACACACACACACACACACACACACACACACAAAGCAAAACATACTACGAATAATGTAACACATCATACAATACAGATGTTCGGACCAAGACACAGCGCAATCTACTATAAGTAATAACCAGGTAGAACAACCAAGTAATAATTGTGTAAGGATATCCATCTGCGATAGAATGTAGAACGCTGTGTCAAAATGTCTTTCCCAAGGGCATAACGTCGGGAGTCCTGATCACTGATTAGAGATTCGAGCCCAGGACCGTCTCGCTCGATCCGGAGTCGAACTCGTTGACCGTTTGGAATGGCTCGAACTCACAAAATCTTAACAAATTGATTACACATTCGAGTCGAACGCGTTGAATCTTTAGTAAAGAATGGTGGTCTGTTGCTGCTGTTATAATGGATGAGCTTTGGAAGATCGACCATGACAAAACCTGCTGTTGCTTGCTGTTCTGTTCGAGTTGGTGCGTGCGTATACATAATACATAATAATATCATTTTGGTAACTTGGTAGAAGGGAGAGAAGTGGAATGGATGGGACGGTAGGGGGCAGTATTACTAGTAGGCTCCATATTATAACATTACTCTACCACCTATAAGTCACAGGTTGTATTGTGTGACGGGCTACTTCAGCTCTAGTCTACCAAGCTATCGGTGGTTTCGGCCAACACATCATAGCAAATCGATTGTGACAGCATACAACCCCCCATTTGACCACAGCAATAGTAAGAAAAATAAGGGAGGGGAGTGAGAGAGAGATAGAGAGAGAGAGAGAGAGAGAGAGAGAGAGAGAGAGACAGAGAG
>JAUEKX010231921.1:0-10932 GCA_031834005.1 Dendronotus venustus
GGACAACCAGGCTTCTGACCGTAATCTCCAATCAGTGTTAAGTCCTTGTTGTCGCCAGGTAGATATTTTATATTGCACCACTTGAGTTTTGGAGATTTCTTTAAATCCTATGGAGAAAGAAGGGAAATTCATTTAGCTTTAAGTTGTAATAAACAGAGCGAGTCTAAATAAAAATATGCACCAAACGTTATTTTCTGTCACCTCGTTTAGAATCTGTCACCCGGTTCAAAGAAATTTTTGAGGTAAAAATTTTCCCGATAAAAAAATCGACTTTTTATATTTTTTTCAATTGGCACAAAGTATTATTTGGTCCTAACTTCTATCACCCCCAATCAGAGAACGATATTAGAACGACGCTGTATGGATATAGTTAATGCAACGTCAAAACAATGAGTCAGGAACCTTTTCAAAAATATTCTTTACATTATCATTTTGGTGTTTGGTAAAAATATGTAATTCATTAATTGGGGAAAAAGCATTTGAAAAGTGCTAGAACATGTTTCTTACCTCAGCAATGGAGGATATCCGGCGAGAATTCGGTGTTGCCACCAGACCTGCATTACCAATCATATCATTGTCAAGTTTGATGAACATCTGGGTGAAATCACGTTTCCAAGAGTACGAACCCTTATCAGTTGCCGTGAGCACGTGTATTTTCTTAAAGCTCTTTCTACCGCCCGCGCGTTCATGTAGCACGCGGTCGATCAAGTGACCTGCGTAATTCTGGTCGGCAATGATTAACACATTTTTCGCGTTGCAGTTTTGTAGTGACGAGACGAGCTCTTCTATGGAGAGAATCTCGGAATTTCCCGCCTTTCTATCCTCGTTCCAGTCCCAAAGAACTAGATCACCGTTCTTTGTGGTAGGTCCATTCAAGTAGATAACAAACGTATCGATACATTTCGAGAATTTGGAGCAGATGGACCCAACGTGACGTGTAATTGCAGAGGCATCAACTGCTGGCACTGTATCCGGATTGTTATCATTATCCACTGAAACGAGAAAAAGCGGAACCTGAGTTAAAAGCGTTTCTAAAAGAATACTCTCAGCGATAAATAAAGTTTATGGTTTCTGAATATATAATTGTTTTTATTTTGTAACTTTTTAATTGATGTTGATTCCACCATTATGTTGAGTTTTGTTTATTCTCTTACTAATGACGTATAGTTATCTTTCTACGCAAAGCATGCTGGGTTATAAATCATAGTAGAACTTATTACAAATAAAAACTACATTGAACTAAACTGGGTTCACAGGAGGCCAAAAAAATGTTCTTTCTTAATTAAAACCACCAACAGTATTTTTGTTAACAAAAAAAAGACATTTTGAAGTGCGGAGAGATTTAAGCACACCTCCTCCTGTTTTTCTTAATAACTCAAAGCGGGATTTCTTTCATGGACCAGGTTTTGACAATTCGAATGATAGATAGTATGTCGATGTTAGTGAAGCTACACGCATTCTCAAGAGACAGTTAAAAAATCTTTTTTTCCCGACACTTTTTTTTTTAGTTTTAGCAAATTTCAAAAGACATGTGCCGCTGACGAGGTGCTAAATTGGAGTTCTTTCTTTTTTTTGCGCGGACTGGCGGTTGAAAAGGTTATGTGAAAATTAAGACCCGACTATATGCTATTGTTTAGCGTTATCTTTTGTGATGTGAGTTTTCTATCCATTTTTTGTGACTTTCGATGAATGAGTTTATACGTGAATATTTCAAAAGGCGATTTTGTAATACGCCAACGAGCTATGAAATACAGCCAGTAATTTTTTTTTATAAGAAACCCCAAAATTGAGGGTGTTTGCTGACGTAAAACTACCGTTATATTATCTATACTACACATTTTTTTAAAAGAACAACATTATAAAGAGGAATTAGACCGTAATGACAACGCTGATATTAATATGTTTATTGTTTAGAACAATTTAGAGTGATGAAAGAGCAACCAAAATTTATCAATATATTTTTTCTACAGCTGTTTATAATCAGATAGAAGGGGCCTATATGGAGGAGAGAAAACAAGATTTTCCAGTAGAAAACACTAGGATTTGCTCTTCCCCGTAGGTACGATAAGAGTCAAAAGCGCATAAAGTAAAAAGAGACTTACGATCAATAGTTGAATTATTTGCATAGAATGTTTTGATATTTTTTTCATCGAACGAACGATCTGCGTGCAAATGTCTGTACATCTCTTTGATGTTGTTTAGATGTCGGAGTGGGTTGTTATACTTGCTCCAACCACCTGATACCAAAAGGGCGTAATCACAAGACCACCCACAAGTGGAGGGTAGAACGCCCTGCCGCCTCAGTAGGCATTTAAAGGGATTGTTCTTGCATCTGTCTGTAGGCGTTGATTCTATTTTAGTTTTTGGTGGGCAGTCGCCGAAGTTTTCGATTTTCGAATAGCATTTGAGTTGTTGTTTGCCTGTATTCGTTGTGTCGTACACAAACGGGATGAAGTCAAATGAGCATGCGCGCCGAAGTCTCTTACTCTGTTTTCGCGTTTTCAACGAGGCCGCGAGGAGACACTTGCCATTATTTCTGGGAAGATACATGCACTCCGGTTTCAAGTTTCGTCCTACGAGAAAAGAAAAGATAATGGAATATATATATATTTGTGCGTGTGTGAAAACAAACACTTACAAGTATCATAACAACACTCTTTTCCAATGTGTTGATTTGGATGGCAACTCAAATTTATTTTTGCAAATGATGGTTGAGAACTAACTGCACGTCAGTTACACTTACATCTTTTTAAAATAGGAACAAAACAACAAAACGGTTTGTCCGGTCAGTATAAACAAACAAAATGACTGTCTGCTGTTGTAAGTTTGTTGCGAAGGCCTTTTGCATAGCTTTTTTCATATGTGTATGCAATAAATTACACTAGGCTTTGTACTGTACTTGAAAAGTGCGGCAAGGGAACAGGCTAATTTCCGTTAGGGAAGTAGTATAAAAAAAAGAGATGTCTTTCGAGATTTCGCGCTAAAACTAAAACGTTTTAATTTGAAGAGATTTCACAGATGGGATGCTGTGACGTCATAACCGACTAACACACGTTAAATGTGTTAGGTTAAGAAACCGCCGCGACAGACAAGTGTTTGCGATAGACCGCCGAATGGAGCATTTGATAAATCAGTTATAGAGAAATCAATAAAAAAAGAAAAAGAAAAGAAAAATAGGAAAAGCAAATTGATCAATTAGTAGTAATTATGGAATGAAATTACCCATCATTAATAATGATTAGACACGCATTTCGTTCCGTCTCTCGCTCTAGCTAGTAACAAATATGAATGGAATACTGGATGACAATTAATTAGTAGTAAGACTTAAGAATCCCCGATTTAGACCGCTTGTTGTGTATGTAGCAGATTTATCCACTAACCTGGAGATGTATAATGAATTCCTTTCAGATTGTCACATGCTTTCTTCGTAAGTCCTAGTTTGAGTAAGCCCACCACGATGGCATGCCCAAAGTGTGCATCGGGCATCGGATCCACAACCACTACCGCGTCCAATTTTTTGAACAGTTCGAAGGGACTGGGTCGAATTGGAACGAGCATATTTAACGTGCTCTCTTCTTTCACTTTCTCAGCCATGTAGAAGTGCATTTGGGAAGGCGCTCGCTCCTTGATTAGCGTACAATTCTGACCTGCCGTCAGGTCTTCGCATGAGCGCATCTTGATGAGCTCCGCAATCCTTTTGGCGCGAATAAAAGTAAGCACTTCCTGTTCGGTGTTTGTTGATGCTTCGAATGCAGCGAGCGTTAGCGTGGTAGCAAGCAGGTATAACAGCGATAAATTAAACAACTCCATGTTTGACCAATTTCAATAAATAAAATGTCAATTTGCTCTTTGTAGTTTCACATACAATCCAATAAACCAGATGTAACCAGCAGAATTATGTCAACTTATATATCGTTATTCAAAGCTATACGATTTAGTGAATTTGTCTATATACAAATATACAAGCATAAAACTATAGATTACACACCAAGAAGAAAATGAGATTCATGGAGAAAATCAAAAAATCAATAAATATACATCAATAAATACAAAACACGCGCAAGAGTCGTATACGACAAGATGTAAGCGCAATGTGCTGACTGACACCAAATCGAAAAAATGCAAAGGTCGACTGTTTCGACGACACCTTTGTACAATTCTGTCAAACATCAAAATAAAACAGTGAATGTATATGCGCGTTTGTAAGAAGCGAGCGGAGGACGGCATATCAGCTATGCAAAGGAAAGAAACAGTAATTGCAAGAAACTCAATTTCTATTGTTCGGCCTTCGTTTGATGTCACCGACCATCGCTGAACAATTTCACATGTTTTTCTAATTCTTTTTTTTTTAATGTTTTGTTGTTTTTCTTTTAACGCGCTTCGCTTCATCGCGTTCGCTCATGCTTTACCGACGCGAACATTAAAAAGAAAGATGAAAAAAGCGAGTTTTTAAAAAATTCTTCTTCTCATGATGAAATTATAACTTATAAGTTGCATATATCATGGTACTGAGATTCATTTGATATTTATATGAACCTGTACAGATATATATGTTTATAACACTATGATCGTAAAAAACTTTCTTCACAAAGAGGTACAATAAAGGCGATAATCAATAAACGATTCCCGAATTTATTTTTTATACAACCAGCCTCTTTTTCCTAATGATTATCATTTCTCAAAGAGGTTTTATTCAATAAAGATATTACCATACGCCAATTGGTGTTTTTAGGGAAGAAAATTTCATAAACAACCGACATTTAATTTAACATGAAAACGAGGCTGGGTAATAAATAAACAATCAATAAATTCGATATCGCAACTTTTTCAAACAAATATATTGTATTGTTTTTTTATTTTTTTGCATTCCTTGACCTGGGCTACGCATATCATGAAAAGCGCGGTAAATAATTTTTGAAAAAGCTTTATTAACTGGACGAGTCGGCAATTAGATGTTTTAAACATTTTAAAAGGTGTGTTCGTGTGTTCTTAGACAAAACAGATAAAGAAAAAAAAAAAAGAAAAAGAGAAAAGAAATAAAAATAAAAAAGATTCCAGCAATTTGTTACTGTAAGGCTAAAACATTGTTATTTTACAGAAGAAAGAAGGTCCGCCCTGGCATTCGGTCAAATACATACATAAGCGCAACATACCGAAAGAAAAGCATTTACGAGCGAACCTACTTAGCTGTCTTTAGATTAATTAATAGTGTATCACCGTCAATGTCGGCCTATAGAAAAGTTATCAAAGGAAGGTTCTATCATTCGTATACCATGTCTAAGTACAGCTAAAACATCTCCGCCCTTTTATTAAACATGTAACAATGGATCCGAAAAGAGTAACGAACGTAATAACATATTATACTTCGAAGGGATGGAATTAATAATCTC
Organism: Dendronotus venustus; assembly: GCA_031834005.1. NCBI lineage: Eukaryota > Metazoa > Mollusca > Gastropoda > Nudibranchia > Dendronotidae > Dendronotus > Dendronotus venustus. Next base: position 5,391 of record JAUEKX010231921.1, read on the forward strand.
AATTAAAAAGTAATCAACTACGAGAATAAGACAATCAATGGCGATAAAAACGTAACAAAATAAATTGTGCGATTATAAAATAAAAGCGACACTCATGCAATCAAACTAGCAGGCATATAAGGTATGTCACGTCTTTGTGACAAAAAAAACATAATTCTCTCTCCAAAGTGTTTACCATTCAAATTCTCACGAGAGATCATTTCAAAGGAGAGACATCAACTTACAACATCACGTCACTAGCTTTTCGGCTCACGTAAGAATATGGTATGTGAGAAGCGCGCTCGTTTAGTGATGGGCTCCTAATGGAGTTAGAGAGGAGCGAACGAACGATGAATTTGTGTTTAGAAATAACACGGTAAAGAGTTTTATATTGGTGTGGGAAAATATTTTAAAAAGTCCAACTACTATGACGTGAATTGCATGTCGGGTAGAATTTCTGTGAATTAAACTCTCTATATGCTATATAGCAAAGTATTTCCAGAGTGATTGCGAGGAGTACCGTCACTTGGGATGACTTGCACCTCAGGGGCGATTTGAATCTCCCTGCTTCCTTCTTTAAAAAAAACAACCATAAGTTATTTTAAAAATAGTGTTTTTAAACACCCTAAAAATATAATTTTAAAAAATAGGGTGAACAGGTAGTGCTATTAGCAAGACAAGATACAACACTGAAACCTTTTCATTTTATAAAATGAGCTCTACGCTTCATAAACACCCCACGACTGGATATTACACGAGTTAGAGCAGTTGAGGTTTCATTACAAATTTAATTAATTGCTTCAATCTCTTTCGGTACTCATAATTGGCAAGGAACCGTAGCAGGAAAACCGTTAAAATTTAAATTACGCAATATTTTGAAAAGAAAATGAAAGATAAAAAACGGGAAAGGTCACGTCACTGATTGATTAATTTATTGATTGAGAGAAATTAGGAATTTAAAGTGTTTGAAACGCATTGTACAGGGAAAAGTTTAAAAAAAAGCTTCTATGAAATTAAATTCTATGATTACAATGAAGACATTAATTTTGTGCGTTTTTATTTTTTTAATGGGATTTTATTTTATTTGACAAAGAATCAATTAACAGCAATTAACTACTAACGTACAAATAATTTAGGAATTTAAGAGGAAAGAAAACAGTTTTTGCTGGCCGTCCTGGAGGTATTCCTTTTATCATATTACGGGTGAAACATTTGCAGACCATCTAAAAATCAGACTGAACAGAAAGTGTTTTCGAAATAATAACATGCAGTTAAATCTTAGACAAAAATGGCTTTTGCACAAAGCAAATGATATCCAAAGACCTTGAATAATAATATATATGGTTGGAAACAAAAAAGCAAAATGGATACTGCACCGATATTGCATCAAACATCATCTTTATGCTTGCACAAGCAGCAAAAGCTTACTGTTATTAATAGCGTAACACCGTCAATGTCGGCCTATAGAAAAGTTATCAGAATCAGGTTCTATCATTCATGTACCATGTCACGAAACAGCTATAACTTCTCCGCCCTTTCATTAAACGACGTTGTTTTCAAAGATATGAAGCGGAATACAAAGTTAACAGGAAAATTACTTCACAGTATCTATATTTAGTGAGAGACGATGAGTGGGTTTCGTGAGTGGGATGTAAGAGAATTTCCGAGTAAAAATAAAAGCCTTTAACAACTATGCGCGTAGGTTGAAAATATTAAAAAACAACAAACACCGATATGCATTATTTCCCATAATCCTCTCGGTTGTTCCCCTTGACTGTCGTGACTGAAATTATGGTAATGGTTACGGTCAAAATATTTTCTTCTTTTTCTGTCATTTTAGTGAAATTGGGCAAGTTTTGGAAATACATGGATTAATATTTATTAAGATTTATTAATAACCACTGTTTGTTATTGGACGGCCATTATTTTTAATCGGTTACCATGCGTCACAAATGAGGTTTGCATTGAACAGGTATTATGAATTAAATTGTTCTTAGGAAGACATGAAAAGTATTTTCAGACAACACACATTGGTGGAAGAGTCTAATTTCCAACAAGAACAACTTCTAATCTCCAACCAGAAGTGTTAGCCAAGATGGCTTACTTTTCTTAATTAGCATTTTCATGAACACTTCCAAAAATACTTTTTTTTTTCGTACATTGTACCACACACAACATGACATCCCAGCCGACACACGCCATCAGAAATGCGTCGTTACAACGTTGATCTTACGCTTTGGCGAGTTAACAATTACATTTTTCTGATAAGCGCTCTGGCTTGATTAGCCACCCCTGCTCGAATAAGCGCTCCTCCCCTTAGGGTAGAAAGGGGAACTTATTTCATCACTAAGTAATCAAAAGAGGGCGCTTATTTAGAACAAATGAAAAATAGAACATATTTATACTATTTTTCTTGTTTCTAATCAATAAGGCTTTTTCCAAAGCTAGTATATATTCGATCATTTACGGTAGGTAGAAAATGTCGCGTTCTTTCGTTCCAAGTTCAAATGTGAATGTCAACTGCCGCAGAAATTTTCCACCTATTTTAGATTAGCCTGTAAACTGTACACGTTTGATAAGTGGAACCTTTTGATAGGAACAAGATTTATGTTATAACCGGCTTTAATTTATTCACCCGTGCCAAAATAATTCTTTAATTCAAATATATCGAAGGTAACCGTAATACTGGTTAAAAACAAAACTATTACTTTCTAAATGTCTGTATCAAAAATGTTTTTGTCATTGAAAGTTCCACGTTTCGAGCTATTCTATCCGTTTGTAGCCTCTGCTCGTTCACCCTCACCATTATCCACCAGTCATTCCACTATCCGCCAGTCATTTTTACAGGTATCGAAACGTCTAGTATACTGATCTTTGTCAAGCAAAATGGCGAGAAGGTCGAAACTTTGAATGTCTGTAATATCTTGAAAGTATTTATATCAAGATATTTTTTGAAAGAAATATTTTACAGTTGTGTCAAAGTGATTTCTTTTGATATTTTAAATAAACAATTTATTTTGCCATGGATATTTTTGGAATCCCTTCAACATCCTATGCTTTGAAGAAGAAGGTTGAAATTAAAATAAAACCTCGAAAATACAAAAATATTTACACACCTTCAAAAAAAAAATTACTGATACACACGCTTATGTGATGGATATTAAAAGAACTTCCTTGTTTGTAAATATTTTGACATAATTAATTTTAATTAATTATCAGTTAATATGAGCCACAAAGACATCCGCACCGAACGGGCATTATAAATTTAATTGTAATACGGAAACCATGAAGACAATTTGGAAACAACCCACACTCATGGAAGAGTCTAATTTCCAACCAGAAGTGTTACACATGTGGGAAAGACACCGCATTACTCCCAAGGTGCCTTACCTATTAATAACTAATTTAGGACAGCCTGTGATATTATCATGTTAACGATGTATATGTACATTCATCTTCCCAAGGTTAATGCTGCATCTAGAGGGACGGTAACACCTGCGAAGAAGAGTGGAAATACAATTATAATGTAGTGTTTATCAGGCTATCGTTGTCTTCTTTTTCTCTTCTACGCGTGTGTTTCAGCACTCTAGATACGCCTCTGCAAGACCTACAGCAACATTTATAAACATAAAGGGTGACCACAGCCGACGTTAAAATGACGCCATTTTGGACGTTGTTACGACGCCAAAACGTAAAAAACTACGTTGTAACGACGTCGTTTTGAAGTCGTGTACCGGCTGGGATTGTAAAAACTTGTTTATTCTCAAAGTTTATTCCAATTATATGATTAATAAAATGTAAGAAAAACATTTTGTTGAATTTGTTCATTTTTTTAAAAAAGACGTGCGCTATTCATTGATTGTAAAGAATCAATTTACAACCATTAAACATTAACGTAAAAATAATTTAGAAATTAAAAACGAAGTGAAATATTTTTTTGTTGGTCACCCTGCACAGCCCAGCATATGTTATCAACATAAATAGTACCTGCGATCTTTATGATTGTGCCATCCCCAAAAGGACCAAAAAAGGTCTTGAATTTACTAATTAACACGCAGAAACAAGATCACGTGTCATATTACAAATAGGCGTAGAATATCGAATGTTTAAAATATATAATAATTTGCCCATCGCCCAATCAACAGAGCTTGGTAACGCGAAGCACCAGACTGAACAAATAAATACACCTTTAGCGAGGTTTAATTAACCAATCAAAAATGCCCTGTCATCATATAAATTGCCTATTAAGAACAATAACGCAAACGTTGCTAAAGATTGCTAAAGATTGCTAAAGGCCATTAACCAAAGGTTAACCAAACCAAAAGCATGCCGAGAATTTCCTTTGAATAATTATAAAAGTAGGCAAGCCTGGGTGAGATCAAGACAGATAGAAGAACAAAAGGAAATAATGGGTTAGGACTGTAAGAGAATAATAAACAGTTTTTCCTAGCAGACAGACAAAAATAAAATGACATTTATAAATAAAAGCAGCCCACTCTTCTTCATTAAGACTAAAAGTAAAATATATGATTAGATTTATATTGGTACCAATTAGCCATGAAGAGATAAAAGAAAAATTGACTAATGATTATATCGAAACATTTCATCAGTAAACCGTGCATTACCTTGGATCTTCAAAGTAATCCTTTAACAGCCAATGTTCAAATATGTCGTCATTGGGGTTCAAAATACCATGTCCGCTTCTTGAAATTTGAAGAAATTTGTTGTATTAAATCAAAACATACATTATTGAAGTTCCGCCTTTCTGAACTTTAATTTTTATTTCTCTTGAGTTTATGATCATATAAATCTAAACTAGCGACATGACAGGCTTTTCACTACAGGCTGTATACGAAAATATGAACTGAAATGACTTTAAAAGGTTTATATATTTTTCCATCTGCGCTCCATCTTAGTGTCTATTTTTACTTTTTTCTGTACGGCGATCTCAAACACCTTAAATAATGACACGTTCACTAGTCTATAAAAACTCCTGCAGTTATACGAACAGATTCCAATTTCCCTATCAAGACTATTATTTACGTAAATATAAAGTTTTCATAAACATACAACATACTACTACAGATAAACCATTTGGTGATATTGATAATGATCATCCACTTCTAGCCACAAACAGCTACTTCCACTTTAAATACCGTCTGGTCCTCAACTTAGTAGGCGTCATTCAAACAAGTGAATATCAAATCAAAACAACAAGACTAAAGAACATTTCGCGCCTTCGCCAGTTTCTCAAGTGGTCATTTAGCGAAATTGCATTTCTTGAATGATATTCGAGACTGCTTTCGTCATTCCTCTCCATTATGAACCAAAAATGAAAAATGAATCTTGAAAAGCTAAACGCATCTATTTAAGTCTAATGCACACTTGGAACTTTTTCCTTTCATATTTTTAGTTTTAATAGAGCTTATTTTACACTATTTTAGACTAAGTGACAATAGAGCAAAATTGAACCTCTGTTCAAAAATTTTACATGTGTATTTTTTTATTTGTATCACGTGCGATCTTATTGACCAATCGCCGAATGTTTTTCCATTGCCGTAAA
>JAUEKX010231922.1:0-10298 GCA_031834005.1 Dendronotus venustus
GAGAAATAGTACAAGATGATTTTATTTTCACTCTCCTTCGCATGTATTTGCTACATTCTAGATCCGCCTCTGAAATTCAGCTTTTATTGGGTTCTCGCTAATTTACGCCGAAATCTAGATATTCGAAGTTACATTTCTTAATTCGCTAAAAGGAGACTTCGTATACAATTGGACTCTATTTCACCTGTGAAGCTTTTGAGTTTGTTATGGGTTGGGGTTAAATTCAGGATTAATTGTTTATTAAGAATTTCGATTGCAAATCTACCGGTGAATGTGGAAGAATTTCTCTATTTCTGTATTTATTTTTAACGCACTCCACCTAGGGGTTAGAGGTGGCACCTTCTTCTCCAAACACATATTCTTACTGCTTTTCTGGAATACTATTTCCATCAATGACGACAGCATACTGTATACAAGATGTTAATTACACCCATTTGGGAAAACAACGGACATTTTTTTATTTCTCCCCATTAAATTAACCTCCCTCGCAAATATTATTCCACCATTATTTTTTGTTTTTATTTTTGTTTTCTTCCATAATGGCCGATCTGTTAAATTTCCTTTAGATTTTTTTCTGACATTGCTCAGATTCCTAGCTAATGTACTCAAAAACAAACAGTTTGAAGTAACAAGACATTTCTGCCTACGAACTAAAAAGTAGATTTTGTCTAAATCAACGATGATATCTGTTCTAAATTAACAAAGAAATTTCCAAGATTTCCACTACACCGGATAAAATAGAAGGGAGACACGACTTTAGCCAGTGTAAATTGTGGGATTTCAATTCTACAATTTTCGTTTTCAACATATTCTACAAGTTGATTTTATTTCCCAGAGTATTCATAGAAAAAGCATCTCGATCTATCATTAAGAATAGAACCCAGCCGGCATACAACATCAAAACGACGTTGTTTGGGCGTTGCTACAACGTTGTCACAACGTTCTTTTCATGTTTTGACGTCGTAACAACGTCCAAATGACGTTGTGCTAAGGTACTGTGCCACAAACTTTAAAATAAAAAAAAAATAAAAACAATAAAAAAGTAAAAACTTGTTTTCTTCGCGAAGGGATAAAAAAATCTCCAGCTTTACCTTGTCTTCTGATATTTTGAATTGGAAAGGTCTTTCTCGAGGAAATCGATGTGATGGGGCTAGCACAGGCCTTCGATTTTGTTGTTTCTGGCTGGTCGAATGGGATTCTGTGAAGATAGAAAAATCCATGTCTCATTTTAATGATATCTTTTTATCTAATTTGGCTTTTTGATATTTTTTGTGTTTATGAAGTCGATTATAAGAGAACTGATCATTATTTCTTTATATTAGGATCCCTTTAATTTTATACTATGACGTCAGAAGAGAGACGTAATAATCTGAGAATCGACAGTTTAAATGAATGATTTGAAGGTGAAAAAGGGGGAAGGAAGTTTTATCGTTTCATTCTTTGTAACGGTTTTGTTTTCCTTATTTATATAAATCCCTTTTTTTTTTATACAAAGCTGTCATTCCTCTTTTTCTATTTTTTTATCTTTAAATTTCTTCTTTTTTTAGTGTTATATATGTGTTATTTTTTGAACGCGAGGAATTTTTATAAATTTTTGCAAAATTAAAAGCGTTTTTCCAAGTCCCCCAATTAAATCCTTGCAAAATTTGTAAATAATCTCAATTCGGGACTAATAGCTGAAGATTTATTTCGAAGACTTCAAAATAGCTCTAACGCAGTAAGTAATTTTTTTGATCTATGTTACGGTACCAACTAGAACTGGGAGGGCCGTTTACAACTGAACGGGCCGATTACGAATTAATCGGCCCCTGTAGTCAAGGCATAACTCAAGTAAAATGTATGCAGCCATACGATTAAAACTAAAACAAATAACTGTTAACTTACTTTGAAAAGTATGATGTCCGCTGACATTAAAGTGCTTATCAAACTCAAACCCTTGCTATAAAAAACTGTTGCGGTTGATTTACATGACTAAAAAAGTTAAAGTGTCCCTTAAACACAATCAAACAATAAAATTGAGCTTCTCCAAAATCCCAACAGTTAGCGATGGATTAGTATATCTTATCGTTACCACTGAAGAGTCCTCAAGGGTGGAGTGAGAGCCCTTGACTTCGCCAACAATTTAAATCTTTGGAGAAAGAAAAAAATCACAGCACAGATCTCCTTTAACACTATGAGTGGACGGTCTGCTCAGTCGGTTTACAGTTCAAGAGCCTGTGTAGGAGAGCAAAAAACGCAATTTTCTGTTGAGAAAACTCATAAGATAATTGTAATTTTACTCTCCTTCGCATATCCTCTCCTTAGTTTCTACCCTGATCAAAAATGGGTTTTATTTTGTTTCTTCAGAACAACAACCCAGCCGGCACACAATGTTAGAACGACGTTGTTTGGACGTTGTTCTGACGTTGTGTGCCGGCTGGAAACCAGTGAAATCATCATTGCTAAGCTTTAGATTTTATAATATTGTAATATTGTGAATCGGTCGGATTCAACCAGAAGTATCTTCGATAGATGGAATGTTTACTTTGACCGGATTGAAGAGATCGAATCCTAAATTTTTACTGTAATATATTTAATATATACCAAACCAGTAGAAGACATTAGAACGATATTATATGGACATCTACTGAACGTCATGAGCTGGTAGAGTAGAATTGACGAACAAGGCTATCAACATCACTGTTTATTTGCATTGCATTATATTTAATGTCCCATTGAAAAACGACACTCTGTGTGAAAACAAAACAAAAACCAGATTACTTATTCTTAAGCATTAAAACAAACATAATATAATCAAACTATTAGTTGTACAGACTTTGCCGGATTGTCCTCAAAAAGTATCATATGAGAGATGTTAATGTTTGTGAGCCCTTGAGTAAACACTGTCATAATCCTGTGCTGATCTCAGATTCTTGGAGTAGAATAAAAGTTACCGGAAATTGTCAAATTTCATCATCTACGTTGGTGTTCACAGGTAGACTACCCTTATTAGGAAATATTCTCTCTCCACCACTGTTGGTTTAATTAGTTTTAATGTATTTTTTCTGTATCTTGGAATGATAAGAATTCATTTAAGATTTATTCAGGATTGCTCAGTCATCATTGTCTATACGATGGTGAGCTTGGGAAAAAAGAATATTTCTTTATAAAGAGTACTCAGCTCTCTTCTCGCATTGTTGCTTTCTGTTGTTCTCGTTCCACGCAAACACTCGGCTAATCCTATACAGATAACCAAAACACACTTTAGAAAATGTTTGAAAACAAAAACACAACATCTTTGGGGGATTGCTTGAATGTTTAAAAAGCATCTTTGGAATGTCCCAAAAGATTTTTTGCGAGAGCTTGAGAAATAAAATCCATAATTAGCATAACATGTTATTGTAGCCAGCACCCGAGCGTTAGAACAACGTTGTATGGATGTTAATACGACGTTAAAAGGTTGTAGATGACGTCAAAATAACGTTATTTTAACGTACTATACCATGATCTGGGATTCTTATAGTATTTAACAAGATTTAGAATCGTGATCTCTGCAGAACACTTTTTAAAATTTTAAACACATTTTTATTATTATTCATTCGATGATTGCAAAGCATGATATGCAGATATGATTAGGGATTGTTTGAGATGAGGTATGAAGAAGAATTTTTTTTTGCACAGGTCTTTTCGCTCATTTTTGAAATTCATCGGTAGAGCGCTCACCTTGTAATGAAAAGTTGCAGGTTCGATCTCTGTCTCGTTTGGCTAATCTGATCTGCGCGGTAAGTCACTGGGAGCTGAAGTTGGTGTGGCGCTCCACTACAGCAATCAATCGCCCTGGTCTAGCACTAACGAAAAGCGAACAGACTCCTTCGTTGTATGATTGATACTGATGCTGGACCTTCCTCTAGTCTACTTAATTACTATCATTACAGGTCAAATATACAGGATGACCTGTAAAAATTGTTTCTACTCAAATTATGTTCCTGTCATAAAATGTACAAAACTTGTGTGTAAAAATTTTTAAATACTTAAAATAGGGTTTTATGAAAGATGCCATAGGTGGATCTAAATCTAACAACTACAACATCTACGAAGGAGAGTGAAAAAACGATTGTCTTTTAGTTTTTCTCAGGTCATCATTGTTTTTTTGCTCTCCTACGCATGTGTTTGCAGTGCTCTAGGTCCACCTCTGGATGCTGGGTGCACTTAAAGAGTTATATCTAACAGGCCGGCTAAACACATGCGTAGGAAAGTGAAAAGGCAATTATCTCTTGAGAAATACCATAAATCTATTTTCTTCACTCTCCTTCACTCCGATTTTCTTTTTATTCATTAGATTGGTCATGTTGTATCTATTGACAGCAGTGTTGCTAACTTGTCTCATTGGTGCAGATTCCAACACAGATAGTTCACATCTCCAGAAAAATTCGAAAAGCAAACGACAAATCTTCCCAATCAGTAAGCAGCTACCCGTTACATCGCTGTGACGTCGTATCAACGTCCATACAACGTCTTTTTAACGTACCACTAGACATTCTATGTAATTGGGGACGTTTCTATCCTATCCCCTAATTTTCTCGTGTCTCATACTTACAAGTAGTGAGAAATACATGCCCTAATTTTCTCGTGCCTCGTACTTACAAGTAGTGAGAAATACATGCCCTAATTTTCTCGTGTCTCATACTTACAAGTAGTGAGAAATACATGCCCCAATTTTCTCATGTCTCGTACTTACAAGTAGTGAGAAATACATGCCCTAATTTTCTCGTGTCTCGTACTTACAAGTAGTGAGAAATACATGCCCCAATTTTCTCGTGTCTCATACTTACAAGTAGTGAGAAATACATGCAATTTTACGAACCGCCCTACAACATCAGAACGACACAGTTTCATCGTGGTTACTTACGCTTTTATTTAACGTCCAAATCACGTCGTTTTAACGCCGTGTGCCCATTAGGTTACCATATAGCATATGTACTAAAGTATGTATTTTAATATCAAATAAAATGAAACAAAGCTTCTCGATGTCGTATAAAAATCTTTGCTTTAGTTGGCATATTCAATTATACCATTTTTCATGGGAAAAAGATATGTATATAGTACCTTGTTGTTCTTTATTATGTGCATTACATTTGAAAGGTTGGCGTAATAAGGTTAATAATGCTTGGTAGTGATTCGAAAAAAAACTTTTTCTTTGCGTTTAAAAGCAGTCTTTAAGGGAATCGGTGTTAAATTAGGGCCGGCGTAATAAGGGTCAATAAGCAGTTAGCTAAATTTTTAATTTATTCTGGTTACAACCAATGCTGAGATTTCGATTTTGCTCAATATATTGCTAATGCTAGTGTATAGAGGTACTGGTTTTGTAATTCTTTTTTTGTTCTCATTCTTTAGACCGCGTTTCAATCCAGTACAGCTCAAAGAACATTGTTGTCGTCACAAACAATGAAACTATAACTATCAATGTCGGCGATCGTCTCTCCGCAGTTGGAGGTGTCCGTATCAATATTCGATGTCCTTTTTTCGGACAACCCCATCCACGTGCCATGTGGTATTTCAAAGGTCACGTGATTGATCACGTGAAGTATCCTAATATAGATATAACGGAACCGAACGGTGTTTCAGTGTTAACGCTGTTGAAGTTGGATCCGTACCATGTTGGAGAGTATAAGTGTGTGGTGTACAATACACATGGTACAAAGTCCAGCACGGCACAAGTGCGGCAAATTGGTAAATTCTCGACCTTTAAGTATTTGATTGTTTGTTTCGTTATTCCTAACTTGTGACACCTTAAAGTTTGGGGCTGTATCAAAATATTTGTTCACACAGAATGTTTGTTTATATTTTTATTCTAGTTGCTGGCCAGTCCACCATCTTTTCAAATCGAGGTGCGCGACAATTGGACGTCGCGGATACCGTCGCTAACGTCAGTATCGGTGTCGATCTCACTGTTTACCAAGGTATAACAACAAATTGATAGAAAAACTCTACGGAAGAGAGTAATATAAACAAAAATAATGATATTTCTATGTAAAATGTTCTCCTCCATAAATGTCCTGTAACCACAACGCAACATTAGAACGAGCTTATGTGGACGGAAGAAACACCTTTTTTAATTCTATTTTCCTCGATAAAATAAAATCTCCTCGTATGATTTGAGAACGGTTTTAACCTTATTTAAACAGTAGTTTTCAACACTTTAAATCTTTGATATCTGTTTTTATTTTTGAAGTCGAATTTTTAGTTTCTTCTTCCTTTTTTTCTGTTATCTTTATATTTCTTTTTTATTTTTAATATCTAACTTTGCATTTTTTGGGTGGTCAGCTCCTTTGTTTAGATTTGTATCTGATGGGGTGATCTCTCCAATCGTTTTTTTGTTAACAAATAAATTTTATTACTGACACATGTTGATACTTCGACAAAACGTTGGTACGACATCGTTACTACGTTTTGTTAACGTCTTGGTCTGGTTGTGTTGACACTCCGGCTCCAGAAAAAAGCGATATGTTAACAAGTGCGCAGATCATATGCGAAGGAGAGTGAAAATACAATTATCTTGTTATGTTTCTCAACAGTTAATTATGTTTATGCTCTCCTACGCATGTATTTTCAGCACTCTATATCGGTCGCCAGGTGAAATGTTTGAAGTAGATGATTTACTTATTCCTTACAAACATTATTAAGGTACCAAGCTAATCCTATGGTGTGACGTGCATCCCCGTGGCAACAAGTACACAAGCATCCGATGGATAACGCCGTCAGCATCGGATCGCTCAAAACACGTGACCAGAAAGGACCAGAACGTGTTGGAAATCAATAACATGGGTGAGCGGGAGAACGGATATTACTATTGTACGGTGAGCAACGAGAACGGACCGGCCGACCAGCAACGAAGTTCTATCCGTGTGATTCGTAAGTTCATGACAAATTTCAATTTTAAATTTTTTTCTGATAAAAAATAAATAATGCAATGCAGTATTTAAAATTCAGTTATAATTAAAATTATAATTAATTTATTTTACTAACCACATCATCAGGTAAGATAATTAGTATTCCGATGAAAACCTTTCTTATCTCTCTAAAAGATTTGCTCTCGAAATTTTTGCAAAGCAGGAACCTGGAAGCTGAGTGTGTCTAAGCAATCACATCTAGTAGTCATTAGAGGCTAGTGAAAATTCCCTTTTATAATGGCGTTTCAATCCAAATCCCGAAAGGAAAGGCACTCCCGCTGTTTGGCCGGTGTTTTTCATTGTTTGCGTCTAAAGATTCCTTATATATTAAAAGATTAATTTATTTGGGATAATTTAAGTGTTAGTCGTTTTTATAATCAAGCCTGTTATCATTGTCTCCTTTTAGGGAAAGTCAAGCCTGTGATCCAATCGCGGAACGACTTTGTACGTTACATACGTGGCTCAGGTGAGGCATACATGCAGATTGGTGATACAGCTGTCATTCGGGCCGGATTCACCGTCAAGATCTCATGTCCATACAGTGCAGTTCCTAAAGGCAAAATATCTTGGATGCGTAATGGTAAGTTATAAGCTCTACGAAGGAGAATAATTTCAACCAAAAATGGGGGTTTCTATGCGAAAATATCTCCTCCACAGATATCAGTTAACACACGACATTAGAGCAACGTTTTTACGATGCCGTGTGCTGGCTCAAGAAATACGGAGAATTTTTAGCCTGGATCCGCACATCTTTTACTTAGATGCAGAAAACTCAGTGAAATAAGTGTAAAAAATTGTTCGAAGAAAAAGTTTATCTTTAAGTTTTTTTTAAGGAATGGCGCTTGCTCTACCATCAGATAACTTGTCGCTGGATAAGGAATCCAACACTTTAATAATCAAGAAGATCGAAACGAAACACTCTGATGGTTACTCTTGTGTTGTTGAGAACAGTCTTGGCCGTCAACTCGTCACCTCTAACATCACTGTCATTCCTAAAGGTAATGAAATGAAACGCCCATCAAACGGGCGTAAATAATGCTGTTATAATGATGTATACTGACTAGGATGTCTACTTAAGATTCTACTTTTCTACATCTCAGAAGTGTCCTTCAAGTGCCAGCAACATCTAACACTAAAGACACTTACCGTGTTTAAAGGTCCGGTACCGCTTGCCAGGATATAGCTCCACCATGGAGCCACCATTATGTGATAATGCACTATGTGGTCATGCACACTGAAAAATAAGACAACCTCTAAAAGAATTTCCCGTATTTTCACCTTATTCTTTCGCCCGCTACTTTACCTACCATTTTGAAACACACGAAGGCTAATATACGATATTATATAATAGATGGCTCTCCTCCACAGGATGTTTTTGCATGCTTTACATGCTTCTTTATTTCTTTTAGAATCAGTTGCACCTGCGTTGATGGAGGGAAACCACCGGAATGTCATTAACATCGATTCCACCAACAAACTCAAAACCGTCATCATCGGTGAAACTGTCCGTATAGTCGAAGGTTCACCTTTCAAAATCAAATGTAAGAGTTCCGGTATTCCCGCACCGGTAATCACCTGGACAATCAACCGCAAGCCCATTGAAGACGAAGAGATTTTGCAGACTGGTGAAGAGTTGTTTATTTTGAATTTCAAGAAGGAGTTTGCTGGTGATTTTAAGTGCGTCGCTAAGAACATCATCGGACAGTCCAGGGCGTGGTCAGATGTAAGAATTGTTGGTAAGTCGCGTGAATTTAGTTCTGAGTTCACGTCATTTCTAATTCTTCATAAAAATACAAGACAATCTGACAGCTATTTTTTTCTTATAGACTCCATGAATCATTTAGACATCTAAATTTATTAAAGAATTCATTTAGGATTGCTCAGCAACCATCCATCTATACGGTGGTGAGCACGAGAAAAGAGAGTATTTCAAAACAATTTATATTTAAACTTTCTGTTTGCTTTTTTGTTTGCACATGCGTAGAACCTACTCCACCGTCCATCAAATCCGGCAACACTTACTACAAGATCGCCGACCAGTCGAACATTGTGCAACTCCAAATCGGCGACACGCTCAAGACATCCGGAGGTCGTGACATCGAAATCAAATGCCCGGTTGAGGGCTACCCGCTACCGGCTCCTGTTTGGAAACATGGTGAAACCATGCTGAAGCCGAGCGAGAAGAACGTTATAGACGCAACAAAACAAACATTGTCAATAAAAAGTGCTGACGAGTGGGAATCGGGCACGTACTCGTGTTTTGCAACCAATTTCGCAGGTGTTGCTGTTAGCTCGTCCCACTTGAAAATCTTACGTGAGTTTTTTCCTCTCGAGATAACTGTATTACGATTCTAATTACAACGCTATTACGTTTGTTACAACGATAATTACGTTTATGATGATATTATTAAGCCTGTGGGGATAATTCATGCACGCGCTTCCCAATTTAGTCTTCAGCTTCTAACCTTAATATTCTAAAATGCTTTCGCTACTGCATCTACCATTTTTAAAACAACATGATAGAGACTTAAATAGAGACAAATACAGAGGACGGATTCATAGTACGTCAAACATCTCCGGAGGAGAAAAAAAAGTAGTTATCTTTGCAAAAACCTTTTAAAGATAATTCACTTCTAGCTCTCCTTCACAGATGTTTGACGCATTCTAGATCCGTTTATATTGTCTACAGATTCAGGTAATAAGATTTTTGTTTTTGTCAGCTCGTGGATCTCCGGTCATCACAAGCAAACAGAAAGTGTTGAAGATCGTGGATCCGGCGCGCAAGTTTGTCGACATCGACATCGGAACAAACCTAACGACCACGACGAGTAAGAATTTGCGGATAAGCTGCCCCTCGCTCGGTTACGAGAATGCGAATGTGGAATGGACGATTAACGAGAAGAACCTGCATTACGACACAAGGATTGTCTTAAACAACGGCAATGAGTTGATAGTAAACGACCTACAATTCTACGACGAAGGTCTCTACAAATGCCGCGTGTACAGTCAATATGGTTTTGATACGATGACGTCACAAATCAAAGTTCTCGGTAAGTCTACAGAAAGAGAGAGCTTAGAAACTATACTAACGCTGGCGCGGACCTATATTCGCGATTTGATAGTATTTTTAGGGTTATTGATCATCCAAGCCGGCACACGACGTTAGAACAACGTCATTTAGACGTCATTTGCCGGCTCTATTATTATTACGTATTAGAATCAGTTTTTTTTATAAGATGATTTAAATTTCAGTTAAAGCTGGAATGCACTCATGTTTTCACCTACTTTCAGCCTCAAATGTTTTTCTTAAGAATTTCTTTCACAAAAATTACAAAACAAAACTTAACTCGTTCTTATTATAATGGTAAT
>JAUEKX010232033.1:0-10295 GCA_031834005.1 Dendronotus venustus
GATAGACTCAGCCTGCCTAAGTTTCTTAAGAGTTTCTTAAAATTTGGATTTTCTGAGCCTCAGGTTTCTTATAGACTAGTTTCTTATAAAGAAACAAACGTGTAGCCGCCATTTAAAGGGTTAAAAGTTAAATTTAAATAAAGTAAAAGGGAAATCCGTTAAAATTCCGCTTTTATTACTATTTATGCATCAAATTTGTGACATTCTAAAGGATTTGGAGTACAATAGTTAAACTATTATAAAAGATAGGTATGCAATTTCTTTCTACAAAAATTAAGAATTCATTTTATTCATTTTCAAGAAACGCAGAAATTGCATGCTTAGAGATGAACTCGAAATTGCTGGGAACGTCAAATTTAAGTTTTTGCTGATTTTTGACGCTAATATGCTCCTTGAGAGAAAGGCAACAGAGCCTTAGCGTTGCTTAAACTTTCCTTGATGGCTCAAATATGAATGGTTTAAAGGAGGTTTATCTCCTGGAAATAGACTAAATTAATTATTAACATCATTAAGTGGTCATAATTTTCTTCTCCATCTTACTCCTATATCTTCCTAGTATTCTTCAATAATACAAAAACAATCCGGGACACCTTATATTGCTCAAAGAAGCTTCTTCAACATGTTAACATCACATTACTGCTTTGGGGTAACGGATTTCCATGCCCGTTAAATCGATTAGCACCATTTTTGAGTGAGTAACAAACAGCATACTAAGATGGGATGCAACTGAAAGTTTATTTCTTTCCAAGAAATTCTCGGATCCATTGTCCTATCTCCTTAATTGCTTCTCCATTCACTCCCTAACAGCAAAGCAAAAAAACAATATGATGTGAAAAGAAAATTATTAAATTAAATTAAAGGCTGGTGGTGTTCACTGACAAAATAATCCTATCTTACGAAATTATTTCGCGATAGGATTTTGGCCGGCGCCATAAAGTCTGTCGCGTTATTTTTTTGTGATTTGTGTTCACTAAAAAATAAAGATTTCTTTTTAAGACGGTGTCTTGCGAGACAGTTCGTTGGTAGAAGCTTATGATTAGATGTTGAAGTTTTATTATTGTTATACCTTGTAACCAAAAACTAAAAAAAAAGTAAAGGAAATATGGGTTTGATTCCAAGAAAGAAAAAAACGAGGTGCCTACTCAACTCTAATCAAAACTCTTCTAGATAATAATTCTAGATAAGGAGCGTCTATAGAGTCAAGAGCGAGGAGAGAATAGAAAATTAATTTGGAATTCTCCGCTCTCGTTGGAGGATTTATGATCAATCACCAATCAAATGTTCCGTTGAAAATATAATGAAGTATGTGTTAACTAAACTTTACACTTTACTCACTACACATCATTTTGTTTATAATTCGGTTTTTCACGAAATAAAAATTTTCACATTAAAAACTACGCAAAACAATGAAACCAATGAACCATCTTGTCGGCGTGAAAATTTTTCATTCCATATCGCGAAAAAATAGGTCATGTTTTTTTGCGACAGACACAAAAAATAGGTCAGTTTTCCCGTTCACCAAACCGTCGCAAAATTATTTTGCGATATTATTTCGCGATAGGTCAAAAATACCTTCAGTGAATACCAGCCTTTAACACCATATAATCTCCTGTTATCATGGTCCAAGTTTTTATCAGGGACGACCTTTTAAATGTACATAAATAGCATAAAAACGCTCTATGCTGATTGAGTGAAAATAGAAAATCAAACTTACTGTTTCAATGTTTTGTTTCTGTAAGAAATCGAGAACTTTCTCCGTTATAATACCAGTTGCATTCTTAGTGTACGGACAGTTCCCCAATCCACCAACAGAGCTGTCCACCACCCAGACACCTATCTAAGAAAGCAACCAATTCGTAAAGAAAATACTACTTTTTCACAGTTACCATTCGTAGAGAAATAAAAAAGTTCTATATGGATTATAGATCAAAAGAAACGTTCATTTCCTTACAATCAATTAATCGATCAGAACATTCATACCTATTGTTCTTTAGTTATGATTAATTTACTTTTGTTTCATATGGGAAAGCTATTGTAAATGTAGAACCCTTAAATGTCCTTTAAATACTCTTTTTGTAACTGGAATAGGAAATCAAATTAATATTTTGCTTTTCTCTACATAAAAAATATAGTTAGTTTACTACTGAGCTAAAGGTTGCTAAGAGGAAATTCAATTTCCCTTAAAGAATATTGGAGAGACAGGTACCTACGAAATATATCAAACGATAACGCGCATGAACTTTGGATTGCTTACTCTTTATTAAAAGAAATATGGATTAACACTGAAAATCTCGCATAATTAACTTTAAATAAGCGAAACTTTTTGCCTACTAACATGCTGAACTATAAACAGTTTGAATAAAATGCTTTGTTGAGAGCTAGAAATCTGAATTACAAAGTATATCACCAATGGTTTGATTCTATATAACCAAGTGTTGGTAAAAGATAACAAATATGCATAGAACAATAACTTACATCTAATGACTTTGCAATGTTTTCAATAGCTCTACCATTTGTATCGTGGCAATGTATAGCAAGTCTTTCTGAACCGCAAACACGAAGTACTTCCTTCAACATGTTCTCCACTTTTTCTGAAAGTTCCAACCAAAACTGTATTATATAATCTATTCGATTGAGCAGTTCATAAGTTTTACGATTTAAAACTTCTCGAATTGAAAATAAGAACCCCTACACTAAGTTGGAATAGTTTATTTAAATTATATCAAGAAATTAGCAAACTATATCTGAAATCTCTTTGTACTAAATAGGAGTATAAGATACCTATTTTAAATCTATTAAATTACAATTTAAATTGGCATCTTATTTTAAATCTACCTTTTACTGCAATCATAATTGTTAAGAAATTTTACGTTCTAGAAAGTCTGATTTTATAAATACTTTCCTTAGTGAGTCGAACTCGACCATGGTAGGTCATCCTTCGTCACAATATCCTTGGATGCAGTTTTTTTGGGGCTCGGTTTTCTTATGCTTCTGCACTGCTTACTACAGATTATTTGTAGGCTGGATACACTGTAAACTTCTTCTTATAATCTTTAACCGCTCCTGCTGATTTATATATAAAAAAAGAATAAGCATTAAAGGCTGTGGTAAACTCGTTCTGCAATATCTCAGATAAAGGTACATTTCAAGGCAAATTAAAGCAGTTTAAACATCGCTGAGGAGAAAAATTCATGACCTGAAATTCACGATGCACTGTTTTAATAAGCAAACTAATCAATGTTTTTTGTTTAATTCGATGCTGTTTGAGAGGATACCACTTTCTTACCTGGTGTTTCCACACCAATAGTGTCAGCCAATGAAACTTCATAACAATCCATTTCTAACAAGGATCCAGTCACCTAAACGTCAATAACAAAATTGGGTAAAAAATATTCGCAGATATTTTGGTACTCAAAACGCTACGAGAATTTTTTTATCAAATAATTCTGGAAAATACTTGTTTGCTTAGTTTTATAATGAAAGCAAATAAATTTTTCAGAATTCACTGTAAAGAAAGCAGTGTTGTCGATATAAAGATTAAAATGTTGGAAAATAACATTAATTTTTATTGCATACCTCTGCAACTTGGGTTGGATTGACGTCACCGTCATAATGACAACCGACAGTACACGATAAATACCTATGGGAATAATTAAACATGTTTATTCATAAAAACCTAGTTTAAAAGAACGTCACCTGAGATTTTACTGAAAATTGAAAAGATACTAAGCACATACTCAGCCTGGAATTCTTTTTTTCCTTTTCAAAACTTTAAAATTTTAAATGACACTTACCCCCTTATCTTCACATTGTGGTTTTTGGAAGCTTCGAATACATTTTGAAAGCGCTTCAAACACTCTTCTACAGAACAGTTGATATTCTTTTGAGAGAAACCTTCGCTCGAACTACCAAACACAGCTACTACATTTGCTCCAGCAGCAACCTAACCAAAATACATACATATAGAAAAAAGGTTATAGTTAACCCCTAATTTCTTTCTTTAATTTCGGTATTAATAAAATTTATAATCATTGTACATATTATTACGCCAATGTCTCTTGGGAGGTAGGAATTCCGATTTGTTTGTTTTTTTTATCTGTTTTTAAGCTGATTGTATTTGTTTTTAGACCTGAAGATAACAATATACTAATGTCGAAATATATCGTTAATAAATAAAATTGTTGGTCACATTCCTGAATAAAATATCTTTTTTAACCTGTCAACAAATTTGACTGATCTTATTTATATTTTTTGAATATGATTTAACATTTGAATCATCCTTTGTCGATGCCTATTTGGCAATTCCATGCTATCTGGATGTAACATTTGATTACAGAAGAAATTTTGATTTTTTTTCTAAAACCAATAATTCTTTTTTGCCGATCTGAAAACGAAGTTTTGCCAGCTTTATTCCTTCTGTGAAAAAACATTGTTATTCGATAAATGAAAAGTTTACAGAATAAATTCCTACTTTTATTAAAAAAATAAAACAGAAATACATAGTAGCTATATGTGGCATCGTTCAATACTATTTCGTCGAAGTGAACGCGATTTGATTTCATAATTGATGAGGAAATGCCCTGATAGCAATATAATTTGCGTGTTGTTATATAGTCTGCATAGAGTTTTCTGTATTTTCGTATATGTTTTAGCAAATTATGTTTATTATGTTTTGATTAAATTTGTATGATAATTGAGTTAGTTTACGCAATATATCTTTGAAGACAATAATGTAAACATCAAGTTATTATATTTATGTCATTAAATAAAGAAATTAATAAATAAGGCACGATAAGTCGAGATTTATAAATTGGACTTAGCTACCTCGGTACAACCAGCGCACTAGTAAAAGGAATTCAAGCACACAAAAAAATCTTTAAAAGAAAATAAGCTGGAACTGTGTTGATATAAAAGAAGAGTCACGTCTACGTCTACAACGTCTAAACGACGTTGTTCTAACGTCGTGTATTGGTTGGGTGGTGATCTTCGCCCTGTACGTTAGTATAGTGGAGTTACCGAAATATCGAAATGCATTTGCATGTGGATTTTCGACTTAGAACAGCTAGTGAGTGTTGTATATTGTTGATGATGATGATTTGCTGATTATTTCGTTCTGTATCGATGATCAGAATTACCATACTGACATTTTTCTTTCAATGTTCAGAGTTTAACAAAATGATCGGATCACGATAGCAGTGACCAATCTTTGTGGAATATAAAGCGAGTTTAAAACATACATTCGTTAAAATCCTACAAATACTTTCAACTCCTTAACGCGCAAATTATGTTATCCAATCTAGGGCTCCGGATAGAACTTGGAATTTTTCGATTAGCTACTAAACGCTCACCTTATCGGTTGAGCTATTGAGCCATGCACGTACTTCTTACAAGAAAATGAAGAAAATGAAATCCATTTCCCAGCATTAACTTACGGGATTTCGGATTTACAAAAAGCAAAAAGTAAACATCTTCACACACAAACAGCAACTTCGAATCCCGTGTTTCCAACTTCTCGTTGCGTGGAAAGTGCAGAACTAATATACAATAATACGTTTTATCATACACGACTATTCATGTATATCATTTTGTATTTGGCGAAGTGACGCGTAAAATAATAAGATTCCACAACAGACGATGAATGCCCTTCTTAATTCTTTTCTAGTAAAATTAATAACACGAACATTTTGCTTTGCAAAAAATAAAGGTATTTATTTATGCCTATGCAATGAAATTTTACATAATCTATAAAAATATACTATTAAAAAAATAAAATTTTTTTTCATAGTATTCGTATATATATTTGCACAAAAGAGGCGAAAAAATATCGTAGTTTTGTCAATTGACAGATAAAAACCGAGGAAGTAAAACTGAAAAATGGTGCAAGTATACTACATATAACAATATAACACACATGTGCTCACAGAGAAGAAATTAAGGGACGAAATGTTGGCAGCAACAAACTTTGGCAGATTTAGATTAAATCCCTGCCAAATTTAAAAAATATCGTCATCCACCAACTTAAATTCCCCCGCTAAAAATATCAATTTTACCAACAAGTAAATTAAATTCCTGCCAATGTTTCTTCCACTTTTCAAGATTCCGGTGACCAGAAATTCAATTTCAAAATGAAAAAAAATTCTCAAAATTAAGCAAGCGGTGAAAGGGGTAATGAGAAATTATTTGGATACGAAATTCCTTGCATAAGAAGAAATTTATTCTTGCGTCTTTGATCATACAAATACTCAAAAAATCCCATAAAGTTTGTAGGGAAACCAAGGAAGCTGCAAAACGAAATATTTTGAAATGTTAGTAAGGAAGCCAAAGGAGTTGATTCAAAAAGATAAACATAAATTGACTAAACTAACGTTCTTTATTAAAAAAAAAAAACAAATAAAAAAAACTTAACCAGTAATAAATTAACATAAATTAATTAACTTTAGGATTAAAGTCCAAGTGGTATATGTCAATTTTGTTTTCTCTATGCTTTATTCGAACATTATAGTTCTTGTTATAGTTCGTTCGAATTCGAATTGATTATTCAATATATATATTTCTTCGTTTTTCTTTCCTCGTTTGTTTCTCAAATAAAAAAATTCTCATGTACTAAATGCTATTAAACTCCAAACGTTTTACCAAGTAGCAAACAGGAAAAAAGTGAATCCGCTCTATAAATCGTTATTTACGATGAATCGATTCCCTTCCGAGTGTTTCCCATAGTAAACGTATCGGCATTTCCCGAATGTACTTTTATGGTCTTCCTCAGTTTTCTCTGCAGACGAAGACGAAGGGAGAGGTGTATAACCGAGATCATTCGATTTATCGTCTTCCACCGATTCCTATATAAAAACAAAAATAGAAAATAAGAACATGAATTCTCGTTTGAACAACATAAGGGTGTTTGTTAGTCAGTGTTCATTATATTCATTGGGTTTGTAATATCGGTGAAAAAGAAGAAAAGATATTTGGATGCGCGTCACCTATACAACGCACTACACAGGCGCGGGTCTAGAGTGCTCCAAAACATACCAAAATGACAACAATCATTTGAGAAAAAACTACAAGATGATTTTCTTTTCACTCTCCTTCACATAGGGTGCAGCCTCTCTATATTTCCCCATGGACTAGGTGTCAGTATTTGACTCAGTGTTTATCATTGCCTGGTGCGAAAAAAAACCTGAAAACATTTAACGTAAATATGTTTTTAAAAATGTAAATAACGGAACGAGCGCCCCTACCGGAAGGGGGCGTTTACTCGACTCAGGTAACGAGATGAAGATTAGAGATCGTTCACTTCTTTTGTTTATTTCTTACATTTTATAATGCCATGTTTTTAAAAAGTAACACAAACAAAATTTTTTGGGAAAGAAACTAATAACCACACTTCAAAAAGAGAAGGGCGTCAGACGGATCCTTTAGATATATAAAAAACCCTTAAATATCGATCGATCAGGATTACAAAAAAAGACTCAATGTTCATAGACATAAACTGTAAATAAGAAAATGTTATTGAAAAAATAAATTACATTTCATAAACAAAATTAAAAATAAAGTTTAATTACTGATTTCATTATTTATTTACCTCATCTTCAAAATCTGCTGATATGACTTTAGTAAAGGCTCCTACCCTCTTCGCTTCCTTTCGTTCGGCGGATGTAACAGGCGTGGAGTCGAGGAATTTCAGGTTGGGTGCCATGTGCAGCACGTAATATCTGGACAACATGAAACAAAACAAATTTAGTGTTTTTTTATAAAGAAAAGAAATCTCTAAACTTAATTGATTCAGCAGTTTTTTTCTGTAAATAGCTTCCTATAACATTTTAAGTTTGATCTCTACTATGTGTAGTGAAAAAAATCACCACTATTCTGGTCACATTCTGGGCCAATATATGTTGGACGATGGCTGTCATTTCGTGTGTTTATTTGCAACTCTTTTTTTCGCTTGGCATTCCGTATGAGACCAAAATTTAGATGATCGTCATAAAAATTGTATAGCGGAGATGAAAAAAAAACAACTGAGTTTCGATTTGCATTATTTGCATACAGTAGAGCTTGCTACCTGAGGATCAGAAATAACAAGTGTGTGGGAGGACAAAATACATGACAAAGTTTTTCGTTATTACTATTTTTTATCAACTTGCTTATCGGATTATCGCTAACGATAACTACACGATATACATATCTTGTTAGTGTTGGTATGAAAATTCATCAATCGTGCTAAGAGAATTTTTCCAATGAAAGAGGCGCATTTAGAGGGTTGGTATCATGAACGACGATTATCTTATCGCCTTTTTGCTCTCCTACACGTGTGTTTGCCCACTTCTAGATCCGTCTCTGAACCAAAATTAAAATATAAAATACAATCAAATGGAACAAGACTTTTGTTGAACATTCAATATCTATCAGCATCCACCTGACATATTAGGAACATTCCAAATAGTTGGATACATTTCACATGGAACACTTTTAAGAGATATTTCACTCTTTAGAAGGCGAAAAAAAAAACACTTCCCCCAATCCAACAATCCTTACCTATATCTTTGGTAATCGTCTTCATTATTATCCATGTTTGTCAACTGATTTGGACAAGCAATATTCCCCAGTAACGACAGATAAGTCAGACTCGGCAGGGTTTCTGAAATGTTCTCCATAAATACCTGTAAATTTCGTATCTGCAAATTATATATTTATTTTCATTAAGAAAAAGCCACGGAATTATTCACCCAAGAAAAGGGGGGAGGAGAGATGTATCATTTTTCCTAATCATTATCATTATTGTCATAATTATTTTTCATTTTATTTGTGTTTTCTTTCTTGCTAACTACAGATACATTGTTTGTTTATTTCAACTAATTTTAAGTTTTCTTCAACAAGTTAGCATATCCAGACAATGAATTGCAAAATTATTTAAAATCACTACATACATTATGCTCATGCCTTGTTAGAAGACAGGTATAAAAGAAGTTGGGTAATCTGGATGTCCAAATAAACATAAAAATTGTTTTCTTGTACACAATAAGATAGAAATCATATAACATTGTATATATATATATTTAATTCATAAAGTTTAATGGAGACCGCTCTATAAACAAAACATTGTTACTAATAATAATGAAAAGATACACTATTTTTGTTCACAGTCAAAGTTTCAAGCGAGTCCATCTTAGGAAACTCTACGTCGTCTGATAAATTGTTGTTATCCAGTACAAGCTCTTTTAGTTTATTAAAACCCGTCAGACCTTTCAAGCTCCTATAAATAAAAAAATAAAAAATATTAACTAGGAGGTATTTTCCCTCTGTGGGAAACCTCAATTTGGTATCAGCTAGTAAGCGATCTCTTTTTGATTGAGTCACTATGGAACACAGCAGCCATTTGTTGGATTTTAGTTATATTTAAGATTGAATTAACCAAGCTGTAGTATATTGCCAGTAATTACTTTTATTTTTGAAACCATGAAGCAAAAATGGTTATATATACATGTTTATATATATATACATGTTAAAATAAATACCTGAGATTATTAAAACTGAAGTCTGCACGGACAGCACTATCACCATATTTATTTGATAGCCAGTTTGGAATACATTCAATATTTTGTCCAATGAATGAAACCTAATTATATATGTGTGAAATAATCCAAAAAATACAGTTACTAATAGCAGATAATAAGACTTTATGTTTGAAAAACTTAGTAGTTTTTTTAATATGCTACTATATGTAAACACAACTTATATATATATATATAATGTTTAATATGAGGCACATTTACATTTAGCTTACATGTATTTAATTAATTTTAATTTTAATACATTGCACTTACACATATATATATATATATAATATTAAGGTTCCTAGAAAAACAGTGCTATGATTTTCCAAAATGCAACGTGCTTTTCTGATAAATTCTACATTTAATGATCACAATATTGCCTTTTTCACTACACATTCTACACATTAACCTTATTAAGATATATATGATAAATAGACTTACACAACCATTAGATAAAATTCAAGTAAAAAAGAAAAGGGCGCTTATTTAAAATTTCAACTTTTAGGGGGGGGGGGGGCGCTTATTCGAGAGGGGTGCTTATTCGAGCATTTACGGTATGCGTTTATCCCAAGTATTACGGTAATGTAATGTTATGGAAGAAACTCTTAAATATGCTGTGTTCTGCTTGCGATTTAATGTGACATGTTTTTTAAAATCACTCATCTCTCAATCGAGTATAGATAATTTCTAATTTTGGTAAATTTAGCTTTTCAAGAAAGTTTTTACTTCAAAAGTACCATAATATTT
>JAUEKX010232255.1:0-10294 GCA_031834005.1 Dendronotus venustus
TGAACTTCAATCATCCAGTGAAATGGAGGCAAAATATGATTTAGTTTCCATAACAGCATTTTATGGGGAGCATCTTGTAAAAGGCAGTTTATCCTCATATTTATGTGACAATGCAAAACGGGTTATGTGCATGTTTGGCAGTACGTACACTTGCGAGCAACTGTTTTCAAAAATGAATTATACAAAGATTAAACTTCGAACTCGCCTGACATACTTATGATATCATCGGCAAAATTTAAACCAGATTTCACTGCACTATTAAAGGCACAAAAACAGTTCCATGCTTCACACTAAGTTTTCAGTGTTTTTTTTTTCGGTTTTATTTCTCTTTCAAGTTTATTTCATATCATTATTAAATATATAAATAATTCGTCAAAGTAATTGGCATAATTAGGATATTTACAATTTTGCAGCCGCAGTATTATAACTATTAAATATAATGGCCCTTGTGATATTAGAAATGCGCTGATTTGGCCCTCTAGTAGGAGAAGTTTGCCGACCCCTGCTTTAAGGGAAGAAGTTTTTGCGTATCTAAAAGATTTCCAAAAATCAAAGGATATTTTTTGTTATATTTTATTGGAAATTAGAATATGCCATTTAGAGGCAAATTCGCGTGTAAAAAATTATCAGAAGAATACAACACAACTAATTTTTAATTTACAGATATTGACAATCAATTTGACACAGCGAAAAATATTAATAATTATAGTTAATTAATTAATGATTAATAGTATGGAAAAGGTTTTAAATAAAGAAATTTTAGCGTTAACTTAGTGTGTTGTGCTGTTAATAATATATGTTACACAATGCTATATAAGATATTTTTTGTAGTTAAATGTTTTTTTTTCTTAATTCATGACGATGATCATGTTTATTTTTAATTTTCGATGAAGGAAACTCGTTACACTCTTAGGTTCAAGTCTTAAATAAAGTTTTATTTACTTGGGTTAAGTTATATGTCCGACTTTTATTTAAAGACTTTTACCTTATAATAATTTATTTGTGCTCGGTAATATAGCTTAAAGTCAAGAATAAAAATCCTTCCATACCATAAATTGCTAAATAAAATTTTGAAAAAAATCAACTAATTAAATTATAAACAAGCAAAGATGAATTTTTACTACCAAAAAAAGTATATTCAATAACTTTGAATAATGTAATACAAAATAAAGTTCCTAGATATTACAAAGATGAAAACGAAATTTGTACAAGCATCATATTAATTAATGGGCACTAAGGTATCCCCTAAAATAGAAGAAAACAACAAAATTAGAATATAATTAATGTCACTGTCATAATGCTTTACATATAACAACTCTGATTTTTGTATCAGTCCTAGAATAACACTAATCACCAGTTATTTGAAAATTTCGAATATATCTCGATTCAAGGTCGATTAGGACGTTCGCATCCTCTTCGGCCCAATTTGATGGCTCTGCCTATTTTAAGATATAACAATAAAACCTCTTCCTTCAAACGAAGTCCTCGTCTTGAAACAAATTTTATGCATTAAAATTGTGAAATCAACTTAAAATATCGGCCTTCGTGTTAGAATTTTTTTTTGTATAAAAGAATTAAAACAAAAACAAGAGGGAGGCAATAAAGCGAAGTACTTACGGTAATTTCATTCTCATAAACAATCTACACATGAAGAACGGAACAATAACACATAAGAAGCCGAAGAATAACAACAAAAATCTGTTCAATTTTGGTAAGCCGGGGCCATTAGCTTTGTCGATGATTATATAACCTAATCCACCAATAGTGAAAAGAAAGCTTGCAGCAAGTCCTTCCA
Organism: Dendronotus venustus; assembly: GCA_031834005.1. Taxonomy (NCBI): domain Eukaryota; kingdom Metazoa; phylum Mollusca; class Gastropoda; order Nudibranchia; family Dendronotidae; genus Dendronotus; species Dendronotus venustus. The sequence continues at coordinate 1,796 of JAUEKX010232255.1, forward strand.
TAATATACTGGCCATTCACTCTGTATGGCATGAAAGCAACCTGAAAAGAAAACAACATAAGATCTTTCATTTCCATTGTCAACATATGTCAACGTATTCTCGCTGTTTATATTATCGGGAAAATGGGGCAAATTAAAATTATTGAAGTGGCTTGCCTTTGGTGGATTAATTTCTGTGAGGATTTAATTCGCAAACAGCTAAAAAATTTGCGAGATAGTAAAAATTAACCTTTCCAAAAAAATTTTCATCTAAATATTTTACCATCATTTTTTGGAGTTTATTTAATAAAACACAATGCCTCTTTATACTTTTTATAAGAAGATCAATCCAAAATCTTGCTTTTTCTAGGAATATAAGCCAGGTTAGAAACTGTATGAAAATTACAGAAAATGATAAAAAACTGTTATTGTTAGCTTATACCAAGTATAGTTTTTTCAAATACACTAACATCGCCAAAATTTGTTCTGTTATAAGGTACATAAAAATTTTACTTGCATATTGTCTCGTGAATAAATGTATTTTTTTTCAAGCATACTTGTTGATAATAGCGATAAGAATATATCAGCTTAATATTTGGTCGAATGCTAAGAACAATTCACGTTTTGACTAAATGATTTGTTCACGACTGTAAGCAGTATTGGTTAGCTAAAATCACGAGCTACTTCTCGCTATACATATTGTTTTTTTCTAAGGAATTTAACTTTAATATTTGATGAAGAAATGTCTCTCCTCTCTGTATTTCTCTAAAAACCTTTTTTTTCTAAGAAACACAAGAACTTAAATATAGAAAGAAAAAAAAACACAATAGAACTCATTGAACTTCCATGTTTGTTGTAAAAAAAGTAATTTATTAATAAAAATGGATTAAAACGTCAGAAAATTTTAGAATAAAATAGAAGAATTTTTTTTAATTGAGCAATTCGTGAAAATTTGTTTCAATTTTTACGAAAAGAACAAAATAAATATTTTGCAGGTTAATAGGGTAAATACCGTTGACTAATAACATTATTTTTGCAAAATATTTTAAGATTCACAAATTAAGAACAGATTAGCAAAATCAAATGACACATTATTTTATATGCATACTCACAATTTTTCGTCATCATCTTTCAAAATGGTAAAAAGCAAAGCATTACACAATAATAATATAATAATAGAAAAACTCTTTTTATTATCTTACAGGTTTGCTGTTTCCATGTTCATCTGTAGTTGATCCAATACTTGGTGGTTCAACAATAACATCGTATATAATACCTTAAAATGGATTTAATAGATCTACAAATAATTTTAGCCAAACTAGAAAAATAAAGTCTTTGGCTAAAGAGGTCATTCACAAAATAATCCCAATGTATGCTTGAGACGATTTATATTTTTCACCTAATATTAACCATCTGACTTGGCTGATTAATAATCAAAACAAATTTTTAAAAAATCTGACAAGTGGCTTATTTAAGAGAACACTTAATTAAATCTATAAAGTATTTAAAAAAATGTTATTGTTATTACACATATATAAAAGTCATTTATAACTAACTGAAGCATTCAAAAACTCATCCTCATATGTCTATTTGGTGTGAAATGTTACAAATTAAACCCCTTGATGTGTTATAAACTAGAGTCACTAGTTTTCCTTATATTCTTCAATGACAGTGAATTTTTGCAAATATTCAAAAGGACCATTAGATACATTGACTTTCTTGCTAAATATTATACAAATTAATTTGTGCAATGATTATATACATCAAAAAATGGGCAGAAAAATTTTTTTGTATAAATAAACTTCTATGCGCAAAAAACACACAATATCAAAACTAAATCTAAACTGAGCATAATATTTTGGGAGTATTATAGCATAATAATCTATGCTACCCCCTAACCTTTTATTTACAGCAGAGAAAATAAAATACAGCCAGATAGCTATACCATATATTTAAATAGGTTGAAGTAATTGTTATAATGCCTGGCATCACCAACTGTGCTTAAGCCCACTTTATGCATACTCATTTCCTTTAATAATGGGTTACATAAAATTGATTATTTAATTTCAGATCAACCATCCTCAAAGTATTTCCAGTTTATAAGGTCTTGCAGTTTTAAGGTTTGATTTTTAGGTTTATTTTTTATGATTTTGTGTCTACGCAACATTTCTGATAAATCAATATTTTCCGCTACTTTACACAACATTTTGAAAAAAAACACACACTCACACACATAGACCAACATATGCTATTATATAATATACTGGATAAAAACAAAATATACAAACCTCCTGTAACTAAAAAATATGACAGCAAAACACACGAGAATACAAACATTGCTGATGGTGCTTTAATCCATGACGGTTTCTTGAGTTTGAGATTAGGAGGTTCCAAAAACTGGAAGGGTAAAGTAAAAAGTGCATCCATATTACTGTAAAAATTTAGCTACTTTAAATAGCTAGTGAGTTAGTTTGAATGGAAGAAAATGGCTTCTGAACCTTTCGATTTTGCTCGACGTGTTGACGTGATCTATTTGGTGTAAATATTCACGAAAATCCCATTCCTAAACGGAGACCTGGTAACCTTTGTCTGATTGGCTAGCGCAAAAGAGCTTGCTTCTTATTGGTCAGAGGTTTTCAAAGCGGCTAATCTGAACGTCGTATATGTGAAAAGAAATCATTTCAAAAAAACGGATAGTGGAGTGAGCTTCAAATACATCAGCTAAGCGGTTAACGGTTGCAGTTTGACGACGGTTGATAAAGGTATATTTTGCATTTAAGTATTGGGTTCGTCTTGTATTTCAATCAGATTTACTATCAAATATAATGAGACTCATTTGTCTATTTGTAAAAATAGTAATAACATCTCTATCATCTATCTATATCTTGCTATTCAACTACTATTTAGCATTTTGAGTTTACCATATCAGCTGGAAATTGCATACTCATTGCACCCTACCAGGATTAGATTGCTAGTGAAAAAAAATTAACCATAGATAGGAAGCCTGCTACCATTTAAGAGTGATTGCATACACACAAAATAATTTTATTATTTTGCATTAAAATAAAGTAAGGAAGCAAAATTCAGATTTATTCTCAAATTTGGTAAATAAAGACAATCTATTAAAAAGCATTCAATATCAGTCCAAAATTGTATATATAAAATCTTACTGGAACATCTGAATTGAAAAATTCCTTGGTTTCAGAGCTATAATGGTCTTGATGATGTCATAATAAAAGAAAAAAAATTAATATCATATATAATTTTAAAAATACATGCCCATAGAAAGAACACTAGAAACAGTAAAAAACATTTTCAAGTTCTAAAGTTATGGTTCTTCAAAATGACCCAATTTCAGAAGTAATTAAGGATGGTGACACCAGATGCTTCAATCTATTGTACTAAAAAAGTATAGCAATCATTTGCTTGTCCTGCTAAGAAACTGGGATTTATGTGTTTTCTGGCAATCAGTTTTGTCATTTTCCAGGAAACTAAAAATTATGTTTTTGCCATTTTAAAGGATAGACTTGTCTAGACTTTATTACAATCTGATCAGTCAAAAAAATGAATCACACCCAATTAAAGAATCTTAGGCTATTTCATGATCTAAATCAGTTTTCCACTTATTGTAAATTTTCCATACACATGAACTGAATGGAAAATTTCCCATTATTTACCCAAGAAAGAATGTATGAACATTAATATGTGTTAAAAAGTTTTATAACATGACATGGTTAATCTTATGAAAACAATAATTGAAAGTGTTTCTCTTCTCCATACATAATAGATAAAAGTTGAACTCTTTTTACATTCTCTGGAATGAACATAACAGAATATTTTTTGTTGAAATGATAGATGTTATACTAAAAGAATTTGAGAAAATATTTCATCATTGTGCAGTGAGTAGTGTTTTTCTTAAGAGTTAAGGTAGTTCAATTGTTTGGTATTCAAGACAAATAGCACGATAGTCACCTATTAAAAAAAATACTTATAGATACTTTAACTCTTGCTCTGTTTAGAAAAGAACCTTCAAATTCCTATATTAAAAAATACCACAATGACTACTAAAGATGAAAGTCGTTTATCCGAATACAAAAGAATTGAAAAAATAGGAGAAGGTAAGTAAATTTCAACTTCTTTTTTTTATTAGACCGCTTTGAAAACCTCTGACCAATAAGTGTAGTTTGCCATAAATAGTTTGGTTAAAAACTTTTCTATTGTTATTCAATCATATACAAAATGGAACAACTTTAAGTATACAAAGAAAGTTAATTATTTTTTAACTGTTTGTAGTAATAAAAAAACTTGTAATGTTGAACAGTTGTGATCTGAATGTTCAATTAGACAAATCTGAACCACTTTTTCTGACATTTGGGATTACAGCACTTGCTAAGGAACAAAGGCATAAAATAAAATTGCTCCTGGTGAAAGCAGGTGTCTATTTCAAAATCAGTCTTGTTTAGTTAAAACTACTGTTGAGGAATTGTTTCTTTTTGTTAGTTTTGTTTAGATTTGTGTATTTTATTTTTTATATTTAGGTACCTATGGTATTGTCTATAAAGCAAAACATATACCCACCGGTGAATTAGCTGCTTTGAAGAAAATTAGACTGGAAACTGATGATGAAGGGTGTCCATCCACAGCTATTAGAGAAATATCCATACTAAAAGAATTGAGAAAATATCCCTTTATTGTGCAGTGAGTGTTATGTACTATATAGTAGGCCCACATTAGAATAAAAAATTACCTATATAAAATTAAGTTAAAAAAGGCCACTACTATCCATAATATCGTAATAGCTTTTCCAGCTTTCACCTTGGATTTAATTGCTTCAATTGCAAGGTAAATATTATATGAAATGTTTATTCACGTTAACTAATTAATTTAATACATTGCTATTTTTAGATTACAAGATGTTATACACAATGACAGTAAATTATATTTGGTATTTGAATTTTTGTTAATGGATTTAAAGAAATATATTGACACTGTTAATGGGCCTATTGATAGAGCTTTAATCAAGGTAAGATATTAAAGACAGTTAAAAGTAATTAATATTACATTTTGCTGTATAAAATCTGCAAAATTTCATTAAAAGTAATTGAACTTTCAGCAAATTCTTTATTTATTACAATAAAAAAAGTATATTCTACTCAGTTTTTTCAATCAAATATTAATGTTGGTTCCCACTGCTCAATAACAAATGTCAATTATCACAACTTTGATAATGTTTGACAGTATTCTCAATTAATTTTGCACCCAAAATTATCAGCACTTTTTATTATATAAGACCTTTTCAGTGTTATTGTTATTGTAGTTATTCACATTTTTCATGTAGAGTTATACATACCAAATGTGCAGTGCCATAGAATTTTGTCATGCAAGGAGAATAATCCATCGTGATCTTAAACCTCAAAATTTACTTATTGACTCGAAGGGTCTGATAAAAATTGCAGACTTTGGACTTGGAAGATCATTTGGTATCCCAATCAGAGCTTTTACCCATGAGGTGTGTATTTTGTAGTTTGTTTTCAAATGTATATATCCAGTACTGAATCCCTAAGTATTTTATTTAAATTACTGTAAGCTTAGATTAGTGACACACTAAGTTCATGGTGGTTGTTAAGGGGACAAATGTTTGTTTGATTTTGGTAATCCTTTATCACTGAAAAAGGTACTTTAAAGAAAATTATAACAAATTCCAAACTATATACCTAAAACACATGTCCTTATCTTTCATAAAAGTAGATGAGTGATTTTTTTAGATCATCTCACAAAAATATCTTTCATTATAGATTAAGAGCCAAGGACAGATTTAGTTACCCCCATAGGTGACATTAGATTTGACTAGATAAATGTCACCACATATGTTTATATCTAAAAAAGTTGGTCAGCTATTGGTCTTATTGGTGGAACAGTCCTCAAAAGCTCTTAAAAACAAACTTTTAGTACATGAAAAAAGTCAATGATTTTTCCTCCACAGAAAATATCAAACATGTAATGTTTTTAAATGAACCACCAATTTGTTACTTTGTCATAAAAACCATAGTGTGGGTGACACTAAATTAAGCAAATCACTACTTATATATATATTTTTTTTTTTTGCTTTTCCCGAATCACTTTTTGTTCCTTAGTTGGAACCCTGTGACTGTAAAAAAAAAAGATATTAAAAGCCACTTTTCTATTTGATTTCAAGGAAAAACCAATAATACCATTAGAAAGCTCTTGAAAGGTCTTGTCCTGGAAAATTGTTCTAGAACTTATTTTTATTCCAGTATTTCACCATATAATAGCAGTAGTTGAACTAACTAATTTTCAAGGGTACGTGTTTTTAGGTTGTTACGCTATGGTATAGATGTCCAGAGGTTTTACTTGGTATGAAAAGATATTCTTGTGGTATAGATACTTGGAGTATTGGTTGTATTTTTGCGGAAATGGTGACCAAAAAGCCAATCTTCCAGGGAGACTCGGAAATTGATGAAATTTTCAAGATTTTTCAGTTAGTTAATTATTTCTAGAGCATGAAAATATATTAAGTATTTTAATCACATGGTCTAATGTGTATGTTTTAAATTATGTAATTTGAAAATTCAAGTGTTTTACCACTTATGAAGGAAGGAAATTAATTTTGCTGTTTTTGGTTTTCTAGGATTTTAGGAACACCAACAAATAGTGAATGGGAAGGAGTTGAAGAACTGCCTGACTACAAATCAGTATTCCCAAAATGGAAACCAAAAGACCTCAAAGAAATATTGCCTGATATGGAACCAGCTGGCATAGATTTGTTGCAGGTTTGTATATCACAATGAAATTTTAAGAATCTTTAGATCTCCACCTAGATTGTCGTCTTCAATGAGAGTAAATTCTCAATCTTGGGGTGTTTTAAAATTTTAAACAAATGTTTTCCTTCAAAGAATGGATTTCTTTAATAAATTTGAATTTCTTTTTTAGAAATTCCTGATATACTCTCCTGCTTCACGGTTGTCAGCAAGGAAAGCCTTAAAACACCCTTACTTCTTTGACTTCGATCCTATGACTTTACCTCAACCACCAGAAGATATTCTATAGGAAAGGAAGACTATTCGCTTAGTGTTGAAACAAAACCGTATCTTTTCATCAAAAGCAGTGTGGCGCCGTCCGTAACAAATTCAACATGCACCTACATTGTACATAGATTGGGATAATAACATTCCCAGATCCAAAATGGAGGAATAAAGAAAGTACTGTATATATTAACTAATTATTCATTCTACAAGTACATTAAATGATACAATTGAATTATTCAGTTATTTTGGATATTCTAATTGCCCAAGTATTAGTTCCTGCATATTCAAATTTAGATACTCTCGTTTTCCAAAGAGAGACACAAGGATTAATTTTGTTCTTGTGTAGTATGAAAGTAGGAACAAGATTTTACCGATATTTTTATGCTTTTATTATATCGTATTTCCAATCTAACTAACCAATAATGTAATTATAACTCTCTTTATTTTTTATAACTAGGATATCTAAAATCGACTTTATCTTCATTTGTCAAAACCTATAATATTTACATATTCAAGTAGTGTCCAAACTAAGCATGGGATTTAAACTCTAAATGGGCACCATTTCTTTATACACGCTTTTCTTTATAAGAATAGCAGGGTGGAAATGGACGAAATTTTAAGGATATTCTAGGAATATGCTCAGGGTGAGTTGGTGATTGAAAGCTTAAAAACAGAATTGTAAACAAAAAAACATTTCTTTGTCATAGCTGAAGTCAAGTTACTTATATAGAAACTATAAAGATAAAATTTGAAAAGAATAATTTGCGGAAAGAATAAAAAATCTGATGAATAAAACGGACACTTAGAATATCGTAAGGATACTTGAACCTGGAAGAATTTACCCTATTCTTATAAAAAAGCGTGTACCAAATTTCAAAACAAATTTAACAGTAATGTTTCTACGATTGCCCATAAGTGTCACACTACACTACTTTTTTGCGTCTCTTTCGATTAACTATGCACTCTTCTGATTTTTTTGTGTGCTCTTCTGTAATTTTTTTTTTTTTTTTTACTGAATAATCTACGACAATTGTCGTAAAAAAATCTTTAGGTCTGTAATTTGTCGCAATAATACACGGTTTCTTATGAGGATATATTTTGATGCATCCTTTATAAGTATTCTTATGGTGGCCACCTTTTTCAAGCCTGAAGTATTATTAAATTTTTTTAGCAATTGAATCTCAATTTAAAATTTAAACAAGGATGTTAAAAAGCGTCCTTGATTTAAATGCACGTAAGTTGTATTTGGAGAAGTTTGTTGGCGTTTCAAACCAAACGAGTATTACTCAAAAAATTCTAAAAGTCTCTTAAATTCGGCGTTAACTTGCCATCGTTTTAAATATAATATAGAAAGAATTAAATAGAAACTGCTGAGTAGGGGATAAGGCTGATAACGCACTTATTATTTCGGTATTCTACCCGATGTCGATTTTATTCTAATTATTGTTTTTGGAACATAAAAATTACGAAGATTC
>JAUEKX010232588.1:0-10290 GCA_031834005.1 Dendronotus venustus
AGGGATACGGACGATAGCAGCTGATACGGATGATAGTGATAGTCAAAGATAGACCAATGCTGCTACTACAACAACTACCCCTACTACTACTTACCACTAATTAATACTCCATATATATGTTTATATTATAATAGTAGTAGTAGTAGTACGCGTAGTAGTAGTAGTATGTAGTAGTAGTAGTAATAGTCATGATAATAATCATAACCTGTGTCGTCTCAGATTTACCTCTGATTGATATCAATATTAACTCAACTCGACAATTACAATGTCTAGAGACAGAGGCCAGAGGGAATAAAGTTGGATTTGGAAACAGCATCTCTATCTTCACGGATAATAATAACAACACATTATTACAACCAAAGAAATTATAAGGAGTCTATACAACAGTATTATGTCCAAAATAGTGTTTCCTTCTCCCTTTTTGATCGTACGTTTATTTTAGTTTGCTAGTTTTATATGGCACTTTGACCTCCAACTCCAAGGATCGTATCAGTATCAGCGCCAACCCCCTTTTTCGATAACGTACGAACTAGAACTCTGTAAGTAGGTACTGATGAATATAAACCTAGATATATTGATTTATCTCCGTGTTCTCCTACTACTAATACTATTTATCTGTTTACATTATACTACACACCATGCATTTGGGATTAGTTTTTCAAACTTTTCTATGATGACTGATACTGATACAATTAGTATTAGTATTAGTAATAGCAGTAGGCTTACTTAACTTCAATCAATGTACATTCTCTCATTTTCTAAATGAGAGAGACAACACTACAACTAGTAACTAGGTACAATTACGATGTGCTTGGTTAGCAGCTTATAATTAAAACGTATAGCTATAGCGCCATTCTAGGACGGGCACTGGGCTGATCACCTGTGTGCCTTTCGTTCTTGATCCGTCTTTGTGTTTTGTCAAAACTGGTCATTGAGGCATCTACCTCATTCACCATCTAGGCCTACATATTTCTATTGAGACTGGACATGGAGCTAACACTGGGCGCGACACTAATGGGAGCCATTACTAGTACTACAACGCCAGGAGTTTAAATAAACACACTAGTGTTTTAGTTTTAGTTTTGCATTGAACGAATATTTATAGCTAATATAAATGTGACATGTATTTATGCCCAAAGCAGTGATGACTGTTGGCCCATATCCATGGGTTTATTTATATCACATGTGTAGTAGTAGTAGGTAGGCCTACACACCCCCTATCCACACTCGAATCAATATAATATTATTATCATAGGTATGTCGAGTCTTTACCCTGACGTGCCTCGACATGAACGTGTATCAATCATGTCGTTTATCCATTGCAACTCCCAACCATCCCATTAAGGTTTTGGGGTTTTTGTTTGTTAGTGTGCTGTTACCGCACTCGGTCATTGGTAAAGGTGGCCGGGGAGCTGGGGAGGCTGGCCTTAGTGTAACTCTTCATTGTGACCGGGAAATGATCTCACCAAGGAATATTGAATGACCCAAAGCTTAAAAACGTCCGTATAGTATGTAGTAACTCACTCAAGACTCAGTTGTATACATTGACAATGTTGTGTGTACATGTACTACACAATAAATCCTGTCAATTAATGGGAAGGCAGGCACACCTCACTCATACTCATACTCGGTTCCGAGTACAATTACAATATGTGTAAATTGTAAAGGGTGACCTACATCGTACGTACCCTTAATATTAACGCAAACAAAGACCCATTGTCTTATTTGGTCAATTCAATAAGAGTTTGAATCATAGGTTCAGACACTTCCCACCATGAGAAAGAGTTCACGTGCCTCTACGCACGACACGGGTCATCCATTTTAAAAACCCACAAGGGGATATGTAATTGTACCGATTGGGTAGTTTCACCTCAGTTACTTCTAAAGATTGTTGAAGCCTCAAAAGTTCCCAATCCAATCGCCGATCACTACCCAATAATAATAATAACAGTTGGCAGATTGGTGGACTAGGTTTCCGCACTACGTAGTAACGCGAGGTCGCAATGTCCAACATGGGTTCGATCTGATGACGGCGGGCGATGAACATCGTCTTTTGACACCACACAATACTGCAGGTTTGCGATTGTGATTGAGAATCACAATACAGCAAGTTGTCAAAATACATTTCTCCAGTGTAAAAATAGTATATAAGCAGGGACGGACAAAGCCGTCGTCTGCATTAATTCCATGAGTTCGAAAACGAGTGTAGAAATATGTACACCATTGAAAAGCAATCCTACGACTGAACTAAAGTTAGACGAGCGACTATTTTTCTAGCCATAGTAAAGCATAGAAGAATGCTGCAGCGAAATTGGGGTCAACATTATGACATGCCTCTAGGCTTAGTGCGCCATCAAACATTATGATGAGAAGTGTCACCCAGTGACGTAATGAATCTGTGACGTAGATACCAAAGTCAAGAAACCGCTAGCGGTAAAAAAAAAAGTAGTTCCATCAATTTGATACGGTCGCCCGGGTAGCCGGTCGAAACGATCGTTAGATTTAAAGACTCGAATCCTCATAAATCCGTTCACTGGAAGCTTTTCCACACACAGAACAGACTATATCAATGCTGAGAACCATAATATTTATATATAGATATATCTTTATTTAATGAAACGTGACGCAGACATTCAAAACAAACAAAAATATGCACCAACAAAATATTTTGCAATAACATGAACCTTGAACTTTTATTTCATGAAGTGAAAGGTCAGCATTGCTGTTTTTTCTCTTCAATTTCATAAACCAAAACAAAGGGTTGGGGCAGGAAAAAAAGGGAAGGATACAGCTTAATCTAATTGAAATATCTTAGCTGGGAATAGTATTTCAAGCTTCTTAAAAAAGGATAATTATGGGGATTTCAATATGCATAAGAAAGTAAAAAATAATTCAATTCACATGTTTTTGTGTCCTGAGTATAAAAACATAAGGCAAAAACACAAGTTTTAAAAAATGCCCACCATATGAAATAGTTTTGTGTAAACTTAAAAAGAAGAAAAGATAAATCATTAATTGCCCATAATACAAAGATGAACAATGCCCCATGGATTCTTAAGGGTGAAAGTAACGGTGATTAAATGAAAAGGAAAATCTAGGGTATAAACCTTACACCCTTAGGTTCGGATGGTGCATTTCAAAACAAGCCTATTGTCAACAAAAACCTTAGTGCTTACTTCAAAATAGCAATTAGCTTACATTCAATAACAATTCAGAAACATTGCAAGTTTCTTAAAATCTGCTCAATTTGATTTGTGACAGATTCTGCAAAAGCACTATAGTTAGGATAGCCATGGCTTGGGGAAGAGCATGAATACAAATAGAGATCACACAAAGGCGAAAGGCAAAGACTTGTAGCTAACCACTGCACACACATCTAGTTTAACATCAACGAAAATACAGCAATGGCATTTCAAAGGCAGCAACCCGAGCTTCAAAACAAATGTACAGGCCCAGACTACAGACTGAAAGCAATCCACAGACACCTCATAACACAATTTCAGCAGTTTTCTTTTTCACATTAACTCATAACAGAACGCCACTTATTTATCTGTACAGAAAAACCTCAAATTTAATGATGGAACAATTGTGGTAGGAACAGACCAATAATGAATCTTTTAGATGGATGAAAGGAAGTGCGAGAAATTTGGACCCCTGAAGAAAGCTTTATGGCAGTGAAACGTAGATTTAAAAAAAAAAGAAACAAAACGAGAGATATCTTTTAAACATATTTCAGATTTCTCTCAGATAAGCAAATGGCATTTCAAATATACAAATACAACATTCATACCATGGTACCAACACAAGCACTATCATTCACTAGCCTCATTCATTCATATAAAAGTAGGCATTAAGAATAGTTGACACTCATACTGTAATCAAGATGATGAATTCCAAATTGTTTTTGCTGGAAATATATCCTGAAAACAATCACTATTGCACGCATCATTGGTTCTTGTAGTAATCCAACAGAAATTTAACTTTTTTCACTTCGTCACTCAACTCTCCAGGTGTACAACAAAATCCAAGTTGACATGAATTCATCTTGCGTTATAATAGTTACGGTATTTGTACATATGTGCATAGCTAAACAAGTTCCTGTTAAACAGTTTGAAAACATTATTTTAGAGACAGTTGAGCTTCAATCTGTCGTAATTGCTTTTTCAGGTACTCCTTTTTGTGAAGCTCTTTAGTGAGAACGTCATCTTGACTGCGATGAAGTCTTTGTAATTCTCCTATATAAGAAGTAGCCTGATTAAGAATCATAACCTTAGAAGCTTTAGACTGTTGAGAAATGCTGGGAACTTCATCACGCAAATCTACAAACAAATCTGCAAGTTTCTGACGACGATTACGTTCAAGTTGATTGTGGTGATTCTGTTTTTCTTTGTCAGATAAGTCCAATGTGCTTAATTGTTTGCGTTTGTACATGCGTTTGGAACTGCTGCTGCTACTGCTGAAAACTGTTGGTTGGGCTGTTTCTGTGTCTAAACACGAGGAAGGGCTCATGGCATAGTCGTGAAAGTTTACACTGTTGCCTGATGGATAATATGTGTTAAATGAAGTGTGAACATGAGTGCTGTGTTTTGAATATTTGTCCTTGTGGTGTTTGCGCTTTTTGCCTGCAATAGAACGTCCACACATTAAATTTTCCTCAAGAGAAGCTGAGCTGGATACTCCGTTGTAGCTTATAGATTGCTTTGAAGATGACGATAAGCCAAGATGTGATGAGTAACGTTGAAGAATGGAAATCTTGTTGTGATTCTGTAGGGGGCTGGGGGATACTGCTGGGCTAAGGTCTGATGATGTATCTGATGAAGAATATCCACACAGCTCAACCGAGTCAGGTGTGTCTGGGATGGTCTCGATATCAACATCACTATCATCACCTGGAGAAGAAAATAAACCCGAAACAAGTTATCCTCCTGAACAAAGATGGTATAGAACAAATAAAAACAAAAATCCAATCCCCCAAAAGTATAAATCGACATCAGGACATCTTTTGGTATACATTCACATATTAATAGACATTTGTTTAAAACAAAGCAAGATTATTCACTTTAATAAATAAAACAAGTCATATACTAACTACATTCACTGTCTAAGGGAAATACCTTTTTTGCTAGGAGTTGTAACAATTGTAGATAGTATTTCTTTTTAGTTTTATTCATTGCAATAGATGAGAGGAACTTGGGGTAAAAGATTGCTAAAAACCAACCTGTTGCTGTGCCTGAGTAGCTCATTGGTGTGTCGGGGAGGGTATCATGGTCATTGAAAGATGAGTCGTCAACAGTGGTGCTGCTGGTGCTTGCACTACTGCTGCTGCCTGGAAACAAAACTGGTTCATCATCATCTGTATCTGGAGTGTGTCCCCAGGCACTAAACCCTGCTTGGACTGTCTGGTTGCTTAAGAGGTCATCAGGTCTGAATTGTCCAAGAATTGAATCTGCAACGAGGTGCCTCTCCGCACTATTACTTCCAAAGAAATCATCACGATGACCCATGAATGGATCTTTGCGACAAGACTCTTTAAGTGCTCTCAAATCAGGTTTAATGTCTTCTTCTTCAAAGAACGTGCTGGTGTTAGTGAATGCAGATAATCCTCCAAATGAAAATGAATCTCCTTCCAACAAATTCAGTAAATCCACTGGCTTTTCGTCTGATGGAAGTAGTTCTGTTTCACTCTCTCCATTATCACGAGATGGAGAGGAGGAAGAGGAGGGAGGAGGGGACAACAAATCCACATCTATGGACATAAGTTTGTCGGCAAATTCCTCCACTGAATTAAACGCCATGATTGAAGATATATCCTCGTGTAGAAAAGACTGAAAAAGAACAGAAGGATGAAAGTTAAGAACTGTCCGCTTCAATACTACTTGAGTATGTCATAAGTTTGTCCATATGGTTGTATAACAGCAATGCCAAGGCCTTATTAGAGCAAATCGTGAATGATTTAAAATAGAATAACGATTATGTTAAGGCGATAGATTGGGACATCTTGACGTCTAATGGATCAAAATACACTGAAAAATCGCGAGAGGCAGTGTAAACCATTACAGATTTATCTGCGCTAAAACGGGCTTCCATACTTATAGCTAAAGCGACTGCCATGTGGAAGTCACGTTGTCAAGCCTGCTTTTCTAGGCCATGAAGCCGCTTCGTGGAATGAATGGAGAGGCGAATGCCGACTGAAGGCAGTGCGTTTTCGATATATTATAACAATGACAATGCAAGTAAAATAGCTTACAGAAACTTGAAATTAAACGAGATATTGTGAAAAACTAATATGTAACACCACTATCAAATAGTTAAACAACTAAAAACGCAATTCTATAATATAAAAAGAGAAGTTTACTTCTTGTATTCAAAGCAAAGACTGACGGGCACCTCCCACTTACGCCATGTGAGAGAATGGCGACGACACAACTATCTGGTAGAGCGAAGCTTGACTTAGGAAATTAAACAGATACGATAGATAGATACATAGATATTTCAGATTCTACCAAAATATAATTTTATCAACTTACCATCTTTCCCACTTCACGTGCAAATCCTAAACTTGGATCAATAACACCCGGCATTACTCCGTTTCACGATGAGAACCAACACTGAAATGAGCTGGTAATTTGTGGGGGTCTTCACTATAAGATAAGTGATCCGCAGTTCGCTGATATTCATACGCGTAATCTCGTTCGAGGTTTCACAACCAAGGTCAACTTTACGCACCTTGTATTTACAGCATTATTGGGATTAAATTTATGTAAAATGTATATTTAAGTAAATTTTAGATAAAAGCATGGACACTCGGATACAAAATGCATTTATTTGAGCAATTTATAATAGATTTTAATTAAATTGTGAGTGTAGGAACTACTTTTCTCAGCACAATTTTTCTAGTATGTGCTGCGTCTAAATGGCGGGAACTAGAGTGGGCGGAGCTATGCATATTCATAAGCTGATATTAGTCCAATAGGTGACTGGCGAGTACACCAACACTTGTTGAGTTTTACTTTTTCAATGAAAGGGGGCGGCAAAGCGTGGAAATTGTGTGGGGCGAGTGGCAAGTGTGTGAAACGTGTGTGGCGAAAACGTTTGCGGTGGTGACGTTGGCCAAGCGTCTCGCTTGGGTCGCTGTTGTTCCCCAAGTTATAAGGGATTTTTGTAGAAATATAATTTAGCTCTGCTCACTGGGGTAGGAAGGGAAAGCTCAGTCTGAGGGGTTATACCTAAATTGTCTTGAAAAAAAACCTTGATAACTGAAATACCTGTTGCGCTAAAATTATTTACACTTTCCTCTTCAATGCTTTTGCGCTTGATATCTAGTTTTAAAAATCCTTTCACCGGCTTCTTGATTTCTTATCAGTTGCGGATTGAAAATACAAGAAATTACAGAAATGGATTGGATTCTACTTCTGTTTGTTTTGTTTTTTAAAAATATGTCTTTCTTTATAGAACTATTGCACGTCTTCACAAAATGTGTAGATATTGCTCTTTTCACGGACACATTATGATAATATATAAACATGATATCAAGTTTTGAAAAGATTGCATTGGTGTCGGTGGCATAATAGGTGCTTTTCTGGCCATCTTCCATCTTTCGTAATTAGGGAAATAGTCTGTATTAGTAGTATTACGCTAAGCTTTATACATTATGCATCATTATGGACACAAAGTTTATCATCCCTTTTGTAAGATAGGACTTTTTGTTGTTATTCACTTATGTCGGTAGTACAGCATTTCGTTAATGTGCCTTTTCTTTTCCTTCTTTCTTTCTTATATTTCATTCCATCCGTATTTTTTGTCTTTTCCATTATCTCGTTTCTTTGTTAATTTGTCAGAGTTTCTTTTATGTAACTTTCAATCATCATATTCTTTCTTTTGCTTCTTTGACGACCACTCGGCTTCGTTGTGATATATTAATGTTTGGCCATTCTACGCCCGTTTATACCATTGCTCCCTTTCGTTGTCTCGTATGTTTCTTGGGTGCATGGACCCCCCCCCCCCTTTCTGGGTACGTGGACCCCCCCCCCCCTCCCCCACCACCATTGAATTGTGGTAGTATAATGCTCTCCCACCAGAGTCAAAGGACCGATGCTCTCGTGACGCAATAATCTTGATACGGAAAATTAGAAATAGGTATTAGCTCCAATTCCAAGCTACACTTTTATAACAAGTCTTAATAGAGGAGTAAAGGGGTAGGCAGTGAAAATATATAAAAATGATAAAGATGTAAGTAATGCACAGTGCCAACAAAACGTAGTTTAAGGGAAGGTAGCTATAATCAGGACTGATTCACCTCAGATATAGTTTTGATGCAGTTTTTCACTAGAGATAAGATCAGTGAAATGTTTCCGGGCGATCGAACCTATGCCTACCTCGGCAACCCCGCCTTGCCAGAGCGAGAGCGAACAGTGAACACTCTTCTTACCACCAGTGCCACCCGCTACCATCATAGTGGTGAAAAGAGGCGGGGTAACGGTGCAACAATATCTTTGCAAGCATTATGGTAATGATGATAGTTGGCCTACCATAGTAAATCGGTGCAGCGTGGAAAGATACAATCTACCCGATGTGAATCCACCAGGATATTCCTGTTTGATACACAACAAATACTCTGCATACATTAAATAATAATGCGATAACAGTGGCATTGGAGTTTTCGAACTATATACGTATGACGTCATGATCCCAGTGCATGCAGTCGCCTCATTTCCATACAGCTGTTGAATCCCGTTTAAAATTGTAGAATAAATCTAGCAACGCTGAGGGCTATTTCTTCGTCTACAGAGCGAATCGTTATAGTGGTGTGCAGTTTTCATTGATCAATTCTTTAAAGGGGCAAAGGATGCAATCTGTTGTCTTGACTTAGGATCATTATCTAAAACCGTTTGTCCGACATTGAACTATGTGGGTACCTTTGTGTAAAGTTCCTTTGTTTCGTAGTAGTATTTCAATGGAGTAGCTATCACATTTCCAATCTCATAGTGTTGCGCTCTGCTCAAACACCGTACTTGGATGCTTTTGTTCTAACCAATAATAAGAGCCACCATGAAAGGGGTTTGGAACATCCACAGGTTGGGGGGACCTTGTACATTAGATAATATAGACTTCAAACTCGTCAGTGTTGGGTCTGCGATGAGGTGGTCACTAATCGGCTACTGCGCTGATACAGATGGGTTTAGTCTTAATTGTCCGAAATTATGGCACATTGTCATGTTGGGTTAAATTTCTGAATAAAGACCGGAATAACCCGCGGGTTAGCCGCAGAGCAGCGTCGTAAAATGTTCATCCGTCACCACGAATCCCAAATCATATGACCATTCCACAGGAACCCCTGCTGTATCAAGCAATGGATGATCAGTTACTGTAGGATTTGGTCTGATTGATCAGCTGACATACTAAGGTCTTGCTTTTTTTTTAATGAACAGATTATAATATACATCAATTTATTCATACTTGACCCAAATACCATGAATCAATCCATTCACACATTATTATCAGTCCATTCAAACTACCGTACAAGAGGCACTGGTATGATCAAGTGTGAAATTCAAACTTAAAGCGTTTGGTAATCTCTTGCCTAAACTATGATCAATTGTTTGAGATAATGCTCTTTATAGTTAGTATTAGTAGGTCTTGGTTAAGCCTATTATATTATACACTTAATGTTACGTGGTATATCCCTTTGCAAGGCCTATTTTGCTAATCGATTTACTATCTGCTTATTGGCCCAACTGTTAACAGAGTTATAAACATCACAATATATTATTATCATCCCTTCTCTTCGTGCGTTTACTGTATGTAGGTATGTAAAATGACTATTTTCACACCGTTCAGTATGTCATACATAGGGTTTTCCCCTCTCTCATTTTATCGACACACTGCAGCAGCAGACAAATCGAAACAAACCCACGGTGTTATTTGTAGTGTATATTATTGATAATAATATTATTTTCATGTGTTCGAGGGGTGGAGGAGGGGGCGGGGGTCGTGAAGCGGCCATAGGATGCAGTGTGTGATCAATGCTTGGCGGCTGCTAACTACAGACGTGGACGAGCGCCTTCTTCTTACTCGCAAGACGATCGCTTACGTGTCAATCGCAACCAGCTGTCAGTCCCAAAATTACACACACACACACACACACACACACATACACACACACATACACACACACACACACACACATACAAAATATGATATAAATACATAATAATATACTCTCTCTCTCTTTCTCTCTCTCTCTCTCTCTCTCTCTCTCTCTCTCTCTCTCTCTCTCTCTCTCTCTCTCTC
>JAUEKX010232699.1:0-10289 GCA_031834005.1 Dendronotus venustus
AGATCATAGGCAGATCTAGAGAGCGTCAAACATCTACGGAAGAGAGCTAGAAATCAATTATTTTTATGGTTTTTTCAAGAATGACTAATTTTTGCTCTCCACCACATGTTTAACGCACTCTATATTTACCTTTAAGAGTAACTACTTTTTATAGATGTTTGACTTAAAGAAATATGAAGAAACAATAAAGAGCTAAAAAAAATCTCAATACGGTAAATGGTCAAATGAGCACCTTTAGCTTTATTAGCCCAATCTCCACTCGAATACATACATGTCCAATATTAGTGGAAGATGTCTGATCGTCAATATGGTGAAAATTTATCTTTACGGAGAGTATATAATTTTAACTCGATTTTGAGAGAGATAACTTTTATCTCTATAAATGACCGTTTAGAACAAATGAAAATAACCGCATTCTCATGCGATTTTTCTTTTTCTTAGTAAATAAGGCCTTTCATAAATCTTGTTATCTTCTTCATATTGTAGATTATACTGAGAGGAATTTTCAATACCCCTCTAGTAATGTTGTATTATTCTACAATAATAGTAAAGGAAAAACCGATAAGTATCGTAATGATAAAAAAATGAATTAGCTCCAATTAGCCCTGGGCGCTTATTAGGTCATTTACGGTGTGCACAATACCACATTGAGAAAAATCGGAACCCAGTCTACTTTTAAAAAAATATCTGGAGATTTAAGAAGAAATTTAGTACCCGTCCTAAATAAAGCAAACATGTTTATGTAACTTCCTGGAAGCAAGTTTAAAATTTATTTTTATCAAGGGGTGATTCCAAGGTTGAGGATTTTTTTTCATTGTAAAAAATATATTGAAGTCCTGTTTTTTTGGAGGTCCAGTATTTTATATAGCACTTATATATAAATATTTAGCATAGACACTTTGTTCGACATTTTAGCCTGACAATTTAAAGAGGTTGATTGCAAACACGATTGCTTTCGCTTTCACTTTTGTGTCTAAAAATGACCCATAAACGACAGGTGTCGATATATTTGAGAAAAATTATCGTTGTTATTCAGCATAGCTTAATACATTGAGAGTTACATTTTTCTCAAAAGTGAACGAGACTTCGTGTTTCTTTTGAGTTAGTGCTACTTTTTTCTTTATTATTCTTTACACACCTTGTTGTTATAGTTTTACTTCCTCTGTTTTTTTTCAACGTGAAGTGTTTTGCAACCCTTAATTCAGAACTAATGTTCTCGTAATTTACTACAGACATATTTAAAAATATCTAAATTTAAAAGAAATTAAAAAAAAACTCTGTAAGAATATATCATTAACTCAGGAATTACTCAATTTATTAAAATCGCCTACATTTTCTTTATCAATGGATGCGAATTAAGTTCATATTATGCGTGTTAAAGACAATCTTCACTAGGCAATTTTCCACCGCAGAACTTACTTTAATTTAAATTGAGTACAAAAGGTTAGTAAATAAATCCGCAATACGCAAAAGATCAAAGAAATATGGCTAACCATGTCAGAACCTTTTTTTCGGTTGGCCTTCAAAGCACAGCGTGCCGACCTGGAAAAAAACTGGATTTGAATATCAGGTTAAAAGAAAGTAGCCACAATATGTTCGTATACGTTGATGATAATATAATTCACTATGAGAGTGGTAAAATTATGCATCTTTTCTAAATGTTTATCTTTTTTGTCTAAAGATAGAAATAGTTAAACATTCAGTAATTTAAGGTGATATTAATAGAAAATGAAGTAGTAGTAAAATATGAATAAATATAGTATTCATTAAAAGGTAATTGATGCTAAATGTTAAAAATTGTGGTGCAGATTAGCACGGGTGTTAATTCACACCTGTTATACAGGAAAAATCTATTTCCCAGACCAGTTTAATATTATGATAAACAATTATCTCTTACAGTAAAATTTACGGTAAAATTGCAAATACAAAAATAATCGTCAACAAAATAACTTCCCTTTTCCCACTTCTTCAAGATCTCAAATTTATAACTATAAATGTTTTAGTTGAGGTTTTTTTTAATACTTCTGTTAACTGATATCTAATCTTCATACAAATTTCGTGCATTACGAGCTTAAAAGAACATTTTCATAAATTGACCAGACCTAGATATATATTCTATTGAAAGGAAAATTTTGCACTATGTCATTTTAATATCTTGTATATATATAAGATGTTAAATAAAAAAATGAAAAACCATCCAAAAATAAATAACTAGCAATTAAGCCCCCATTTGTATTACAATTATTTGATAACTTTCAAATCTTTCTATATAATTTGAAATGCAAAACGCGAGACATGACCAGACTGGTAAATAAAGAAGAAAAATAGAAAGGTTTTCATACCGAACTTTCTAAGATTTGCACATAAGGTGACAAGAAACTTTATGATTTATGATTTTAAAAGCTTTTAAAAATATAAACTAATAATTTCTCTGACGTTTAAAATTGCCTCCTCCACCACCGCCACCAGAATAAGGGCGTTTATTTGAGTTATTATTATTGTTCGACCAACCACTACCAAAGCGGTTATTTCCACCATATTGACGTCCACCACTACCACGACCGCCACCAAATCCACCACCACGCCCACGACCGCCACCAAAACCGCCACCGAAACCCCGCCCTCCACCTCCTCCTCCTCCTCCGCCTCCGTAATTGTTACCGAATTGTGAGGAAACACCTTCTAAGAGCTCCGGTAATTCCGTCAGTTTTTCGAGTGTCGCGTATTTGTCACCTTTCCATGTCTCCTGGAAACAAAAAAATAAGATTGTTTAAAGAAGATCTATTTATAATGCTGTTTCAATGTGGCTTGAGTGTACTTTTATTCTTTTATTTAATTTTTGTTAACGAAACACTTTACATCAGGATTAAAAGAAGAAGTGCTCTGAATAAAAATAAGCAGATTTGGCTCTCTAACTCGCAAAAATATCAAAAAATCATTAATACTCATCAAATTAACACTCATCAAACAATCAAGTTAATATATCAAGTGATGTATCCACCTTTTGCAGTTGCCTGCATAAATGTAGTGCTACCAGAGAGATTTTTACCCAATTAATCATGCATCGTAACTGGAGATCTTATTTATTGTAGAAGATACATTTATGAGCGCAAGTGGATAATTATTTGAAAATGTTAAGCGGGTGAGTATTTATTCAATCCTTAGAAATAATAGCAGTTAAAGACCAAATGAACTGGTCTGAATTGCACCACATCCTTAAAACCCATCATAATGTAATTTAGTTTTTAAAGGAAACCATAACAAACAAACATAATATCATTTCTACAGGATCATAAAAGAAAACAAAATAATGGCCGCAAATTTTACGACCGTTAAGTAACAAACCTCTAAAATTGGGATACTTGAATCTGGAACATCAAATACACAACTCTATATAAAAGAGATTGTAAAGAGTAAAAATTTTATGAATTTGCAAACACCACAACATTATTATACATTATTACAACATTTATAATATTTACATAAGTAATTCAATAGTTCAAATCGTAAGCTGTCATAAAAATGCTACTTTGAGTTATTCTTCAACGAACAAACTTGAATGTTTTCCGACTTGGCTTCATCTCAGTACCTCTTTATTTCAATAAGAACAACATCAAAGTAATATCATGAGGCTTTTACGAGGATCTTCTAATTCTTATTGGCACAAAAGAACAGCCTGACGACCATCGGGTTACTTACCAATTTATTTTTACACATTCTCATACCCTTGATAGAACCAAGGAAGGATTCATCAAAATATCTGCGTAGTGTACTCCAGATTAAACTGTTGCTCCTTAGTTCCAAGTTCTGCGTCATAATATAAGTTGTGAAACCCTAGATGAAAAAAGGGGTTAAGTATTGTATAAGCTAATGTTCAGAATTGAAAACATTTGCGTTAAACTTATTGTAGACCCTATAATTGTGTCCAATTGTGTGATTCCAAACCGATGTATCCCAAGGATTATAAAATCGAGTGTACAGAAAATGTGTTCATGCAAAAGGAAAGATTATAAAAACTACACTAACCGGTTGTGAGGTTAATAAGGAGCGCTGCACAATTTCTGTTACACCAGAGATATACGCAAGCGCTGCAGCGAGCGCTTCTTCTGGGTTACCACGTTTCTCAATTACTTGCTTCGCTGATGGCATGAATATCCCCAAAACTTCGTCGCTTATCTCGTCTAAACACCTAGAAGAAAGTACAATATTATTGTGATACATTTATACAAGTGTTGCAAGACAATTTCATTCACGTGCTAATATAAAATTCTTTGCACTTGGGCTTCCTCTGAATAGGACGGAGATTTCAATCCTCTACACATAAACATATTCATATAAATAAGATTAATTAAATTAACACGGTACAGTCGCTAAGACCCTCACTTCGCATTTTGCGAACTGTTTTCAGTTCTGCGAAGCTACTTCCTTCATCGCCCTATGTTTGATAAACAAATAAATTATACAAACAAGTGCATCTTATAATTTCTTAATAATGCGAATAAAAATTCGCAAAGGGCGTGAAAAAGTTGCGATGCTTGATTTTTAGTTCTAATTCGGACCCCGAAGAAGCTTTTACTGTCATAATGTTCTGGTTGTTAAATATAAGATAAGAGAGGTATATACCTCACTGCATCATCCGCACTTGCTCTTATAATATCCTCTTGTTGTGGTGGTCCAATTCGTGTAAACGTTATTCCCTAAACAATATTATCATACATAGTAAACTATATATTTTTTTTCAATTTAAATTTTATAGATTTGTGGTTCCAGATTAAAAGATTAGCAACTTGCTTGTTAAAAATTAGAAAGTTTATGGGAAACAATAAAAAAGGGACATACTGTTGACATGGAATGTTTCTGAGGGATATTCATAAAAATAGGAAAGATTTTTCTTTGTTGGTTCCCAAGTAATATAAAAAAAGGGGTTAACCAGATAATTTAACTTACAGCTTTTTTTTCTACAGCCTGAACACCCCATTCTTGACCCATCTTATAGAAGATGATGCATACACCATTTCTTCCGGCACGTCCGGTACGACCGGCTCGATGAATGTAAGATTCCACATCCTGCATAATATAAAAAAGGTCTGCAAGTGAAGCACTATACCTACTTTCAGGACCAAGACTAAACTAAATAGACTTGATTACCCGGGCTACTATGTTAGTCATATGCTGAATGAATGGTGATCGGGATCTAGCCTAGAACCTGTCGATTACAAAGCGCGTAACATATTATGTACAAAAATTGATAGAAATAAGTACCATGAGTTGGATTGACACTATTTTGATATAGATGTTTTAACCGTAACTATTAAGAAGATTGAAACAAATTCTAATCTAGGATGCTGTACAAGAAAAACTGAATACAATTTCAATGTTAGAGATTTCCTTCAACTCAATAGGTTATGGTGTAAGAAATACAATGTTTTGGTTTTGATTTGCTTAACCTCACTATTATATTGAAACTCTTTGTTGTCAAATTGAATAATTGCAGATCAAACTTCACTTCAAACAAATATTAAGAATTTTGGCAGGGATAGATTCTTGTAAGAAACAATACATCGTTTTTTGGTCTCAAATATTCATGTCTGCCTGCAGTACTTCCACATCCATACATTGGAAATATTGCTGATTGGTGGAAAGAACTTAATCTGCAAATTCTGAGAAAAAATATAATCCTTATATAGTCTCTCAAAATAAAATTAAAAAACCTTTGGAGGTTCTGTCTGTATAACCAAGTCAATCTCCGGAATATCAAGACCTCGTGAAGCAACATCTGTAGCAATCAGACAATTGAACTTTCCGTCACGAAAACTCTGTGAAAAAAAGAACAGTTTCATGTTACAGAATACCACATACACATAGTTAACTAGATCACTGCAGTTCAAAAGGTGTAAACAATGAAGTTCTGATTGCATTAGACCACTATGTAGAACATAATCACGATGTTATCGGTTAAAATTTAGTGTATTGAAGACCAATTGTTAGTTTAAGCTATTTAAGATATTTTTCTGCAAATTAAAATAAAAGTAACATGTAAAACAACATACCTGTAGAGTAATTTCTCTTTGTTTTTGTTGAATATCTCCATGAAGAACTTGGGAATCCTTAAATAATCAATCAGTTATTCATAATACTTACAAATGGCACAAAATGGAAACGTAACTTCCTAATAATAGTTACATGATTAAAAAGTAGACCATAAAAAGGTATGCAAAAATGAATCAGATTTTTTTGGCAGACATTTTATGAAATATTAAATTTCCAAAACTTTGATATAGCATACCATATTTATAACTGAGCTGAGCGCAAGCTCATTGGCCTCTTGTTTTGTTGATGTGAAAATGATGCTCTTTCCATGTTTACCACTGTAAACCTAACAGATAACAATATTGCATTAGAAAATATTAAATTTATTGATTGATTTTATGTTACACTATAGTATAGAGGTTACATTGGTCTATAGGAAGAAGCATTGCCAGTTGTAGCAATTTTAGCACTTAGAAACTATTGTTTATCAAGTATAATTTGGCATCATTGACTTTTTTTCTTTTATTAAAGGGCTACCTCCATACTAAATTTCAGGTTTCTAGCATATCCCAATATGAAGAATTGAAAGCATAGCTACTACAGCCCCAGCCCTTATATTTTTGAAAGTCCTAGCTGAGCTAGAGTAAACTTCATGGTTAGGAATGAAATAAAACTAATAACGTTTTTGTATCTAAAGTAATTATATATCTTTATAGAGTTAAAAACCTCGTTAACCACTACTCTTGGCAATATCATTATGTTAATAGTTATTCTAAAGGTTATATGCTTCTTTGAAATGAATATCACTGAAAGGAATACCACTACGAGGCTTAATGTGAATAAACGTTGATGTTTTTATTTGCCCTTTACTTTTACCAAATATGAAAAGAAAGAAGAATTACTTCTTCTGTACAGAAAATATTAATTTTTAAAGAAACAAAACAATGACAGAATGAAAAAAAAAGAAGATTACTTGTAAAACATCTTTAATTGTTGCTGCTCTTTCCCAATAAGAACATTTTATTGCCTTGTGCTGAAAATATAGGATAGAAATACAGCTTAGAATAAATAATAAAGAAAATAAATATTACTACTGCAGATTTCAAAATACATATTTTTATGATATTGGCTAGATAGATCAGAATACTTATATAGGGTTTAAAAGGAATTAAATGTAAAGTTATTTTTTAAGGTGCAAAAGAATTTATTTTCTATAAATGACTTAAATCTTTTTATCTGTTAGCTGAAACTGAAAAAGTTGCCGCCACAATATTAATATGTTAATGATAGATTATATTGAAAGTCACCTCAACAGTTGTGGAACTTTTATTGATGTCTTTTCCGATCAAATCAAATGGCTTATAGTCTTTTTTCATGTATTTTTTAGCAGTATCCTTGACCCATGGAGGAACAGTAGCAGAAAAAAGCAATGTCTGTGGTTTATTATCTGTAAATATAGGAAGGAAAAGAATCAACATTTTTATACATTGATATTTTAGAATCAACAATTCATCAAAGAATCTGATAAATTTCCATAATCCACTATTTATAGTTATTAAATAACGATTCCAAAGAAGGCTATAATTAAACAGTTGTATCAATGGTCACTGCTGCCTAATATAACGCATCTTTAATATGATAATAAATTAGGTGAGTGTAGTCAATTTGAATTACATAATAAAATATTATTCAATATTATTCAACATAATTAAACAAATTAAACAAACCTTGGGTGTATGCACTGGATAAAATTTCATCTAGTGATTCTTGAAATCCCATATCCATCATGCGATCTGCCTCATCTAAACATACATGTCTGTAAAACATAAGCATAAATAGTTGGGTGAGAGGAGGGAATGATACAGCACTTTCTATCTGTAAAGTTTTTTCTAGATATAGACTAATAATAAAATAACCACAATGAAACAAAGGTGTAAATAAACAATATTGTATACAATAATGAAGTCTACCAAATAAAAAACTTGTCTTTTGACAATATGTGAAATAACAATTTTATGAAAAAATTACATTGTAATAGTATATTGCATACACATAAGATTAGTATCTCTTCATATTTGCATTTTTTTCATCCCTTGTAAAGACAACTACATAGCATGAAGGAAATTCCCTCTTTTGTATGAAAATTATGTGTACAAATTATGTGTATTTACAATTTGCAGTTTGTCTGCATGATTATTTTAAGGAGATTCATAAAGAATCGAAATACATACTTTAGTTTTGAAAAGTCTAATCTGCCTTTTTGTAAGTGGTCAAGTATACGACCAGGTGTGCCTACTAATACATCAATTCCTTCTCTCATTTCATTCTCCTGTTGTTCATATGGGGCTCCACCATAGAAACACGAAACATTCATTTTCTTTGACTTATACTTCTGAAATTCTTTGTGGATCTGGAAAACAAGACACAAATATAAACTGTAGCTCTACAAATTTCATATAAAAAAATAGAAAAGTTTTCCCTGAAATAAAAAACACACGGGTGTTTACAGCAAAGAAATTGATTTAATTTATTAGTAATAAAAATATTTTTCTTCCTAATTTTAGTGGATGGAGCTTGGGAATACACATTTCATTGATAAAAAACATACCTGCATAGCAAGCTCTCTTGTTGGTGCTAACACAAGTGCCTAGACATAAATAAAATAAAAGCTTTTTTTCAATAATGCATGAAAGTATGAAAAATGAAAAACATATCATAAATCAAACACATACATATTTAGGGTGCGAAATAGCAACCTGTACTTCGCTTTTTGCAAACTGAATTTCATTTCTGCAAAACTACTTTCTCCAAAAAACTAAGGAAATACCAAGCTATAGTTTTTTATTTGTGTCCCTCCTCATTGAAATTGTAATAACATCAAAAGACTCTTTTACAGACACCTACTTTTAGGAATCCAAAGAAAGTTTCTTATTTAATAGCACCAACTGTATCTTATTACTTCTTAAAAATCCCAAAACACCTTACAAATAGGTTCGATGCAATTATGGTCGAAAAAGTTACAAAGCAGATTTTACTTCTAAGTGAAAAGAAGTGTTCATGACTTTAATTTTTTATGTTACGATGATTTATAATTATATATGTTGACAGCAAATGACATATATATATTTTACATATATATATTATATTTTATGTACTTTCATAATTACTATCTCTTTATTGTGCTGACACATCAAATTTTATTAAGAAAAGATGGCTTAAAAATTATTTACTAAAGGACTTCTTCGTTTTGTTTCAAATATTGCATCATCTTCTTCTCGTAGTTTTTCAAGCACAGGAAGTGTGAAAGCAAGCTAAAATACAAAATTAAATAAAACAGAGGATAATAATATTAACATTGACACACTAAATAGTCTGCTATATATTCCATTCTAATAATATTCATTTCCTTTAATTGGAAAATGGCATGCAGTTGGGTTTTTTTATTAAATATTGAAAAGCTCCTAAAGAGAACAAATTAAATATAATTAATACTTACAGTCTTTCCTGTTCCAGTTCCTGAAAGGAAAATGAAATAAAATTTATTATGTAAATGATATAATAATACTATATTGGCTAATGATTTTTTTAAATATAATAACATTAGTACATAAATAAAAGATTACAAAACACTAGTCTTGCTAAACAAGAATGGTTACATACTTGCTTGTACAATAACGTCATGTCCTTCAAAGCAGGTATCAAAGGTTTCTGATTGTACTGGAAATAGATATTCCACACCATTAGCTAAACAAAACAAAAAACAAGGATAGATATGTAAACCAAATCTAAAAAATATGAGATTCTTTTGGTTATTATATTTGAATTTACAACTTATAGGAAGCTAAGAAAAGTACAACTTTTGTACACTGATAACTTACGTAGAAAAACATTCACAGTAATTACCTTTTAATTTCTTTACAGTCTTTTTATTAATATTGAAGTTGTTAAAGTCTCCTTGTGCAGCCTGTTCTTTTCTTGCCTAAATGCATAAGAAGAAAGACAAACCATGATATTTTTTAAATGCTTTTAATAAAATAAGCAGCTAAATCTTTATTTGTTTTGTTAAGTCTGAGTTCAGAATTCTTATCACTTAAATTCTTTGGTAGTTTTTGATAATTTTCAATATTTAATAAATCTTTGAAACAAAAATACTCTCAGGGCTCCCAGCCAAAGAATGAGCAAATTTTTTAGGAGTATTTTGGGACATTTTAGGACAAAATCATGGTAAAATTTAGGACATTTTGGAACAAAATCTTCAA
>JAUEKX010233032.1:0-10050 GCA_031834005.1 Dendronotus venustus
CAGTGGTTGATCTACACACTTCTTATAAAAGGCTAGACGAAAAACATGATTTATCACGCCTGTATATCAATCTAACAAGATCTTGTAAGGAATTTGAAGAATTTCATTGAAATTCTTGAGTATTACTGTGTTGTGGCTTTTTTAATAAGATGCAGTGTATTAAATTTGATATTTGAGTCACTAAATATCTGATGACAACACTACAGAAGTAATATATGTTTTTTTATAAGAACCAGTAAATCTCTTGTTCAGCCTGGAATTGTTCTTATTCTTCTAAGCAAAACTGCTCAGTACTACTGCCGTCTTTTTATTAAAAGAAAAATTATTTAGAAAGGTTGAATGTCATGGTTTTGTTGCCGCTCTCTGTATTATCGAAAACTGTCGTCAAGTGTAGCTAGTACCTTTTAGCAAGCGCAGGTTTTAAGACTGAAATTTCAGTGGTAAGTTGAACTTTCAAATGTGCAACTCATATGCTCGAAACTGAATAAATTTAGTAACATTCAAAAGAAAAATCTCTGATTTAAGCAATACTCAGCGGCCTCGGTCTCTGTAAGCAAGATAAAGTATTTTGGACTCCAATCAGACTGTTATTTGCACTTAAAGAATGAATGTAAATATTGCAACTCGTCTATAAAACAAGTTGTAACATTATATCATATTGAGTGATTTATCGTGTCTGCCTTGAAATAAATATAGTGCGCGCTTTTCTTATAAGAATAGTGTCTTTTCGTTTCAACATGGATATTCTTAATTTTTGGGTAAAATCATCCTAATGTATTCTTGACAACAATGGCAGGGAAGAAATCATCCCGGTTATCGTGATAGAGTATTCTTAAGGAGAAAATGGTGTAAACGTTGACGTTGCTGAACCACTAGTTTAATAGGTTTTTGGGTGGTGTAGTTTTAACCTTCCACGCAAAAGTTCAATATCATGAGTTGAGTTTTGTCCCATTTAATCTTATAGAGTATGTTCTCATAAAAAAAAGCGTCCTTGATTACAGGTTTTTGATAACGCATCTCATCATGACATGTCAAACGTTCTGTAGACGTAACATAAGAGTGACGTCAATATCTGTTACAGTGGCTGCTTAGAGATGCGCATAGCAACGTAAAAAGCAGATTTAAGAACATCCTCTCTCCGCTTGCTCTTCTTTTTATCCAACATAATTATGCGGAACTAGTATTGCATAAATTACATAATAGTAGTTCTATTTGAGTAGTTTAATTGTATTTGTACATTTTTAACATTTTCTTTCGTATTTTATGATCAGCTTTGATATGACAAATGTGAGACTTTGTATTAATGTTAAATACTATAGACTAATTATAGACATGACACATATATTTTCTTGTTTGCTTATGACAATATGAGAAATCTCGACTGGTTTAATTTTTGACCGGTCATACACGCACACCCAAATAATATTATTTCAGTTTTCATTCATCATCAGTTGATTATTAGCTGCTCTGTACAAAAAATAACTAATACAATACCTGACTAATATACATAATACATTATTGTGGCAAATGTAGACTATTGTGTTGTACTACAAGTGTGAATAAATATAATATCGTAAAAACTTCAACAAGCGGTCCAAGTTGGCAATCAAGCTTCTACATTATCCCATCGCCTTTCCGGACTTTGTTTTCTCCGATGCTTATTGCAATTTATTTACGTGCAACGAAAAAAAGCTGTATCAGTGATTTTTTATACAAAAATAAACTGAATAATTTGAGACAAAATTTTTTTTAGATTCAGTTAAAACAATCTTCTGCCATTCACCCTTCTTTCATTTTTTAATATTTCTTAGAATTACCACTTTTAAAAAATAAATTTAACCTGTAGTAGAGAAAAAGAGTAGAAAATTCTCGGTTTTTATTTTTGCCAGGCCCTCTTCTCAAACCACATACACTCAACGCCCTTCAGTTTTTCTAGCAGAAATTATGGTATATAGGGTGTGTGTTGGAAAACAATTTATAGTATGATTGCCGACTTCGCCAAATACTGTAAGCAAGAAAAGTGGGCCAGCGGTTGACGCATTCTATCAACAACAAAATACGAGTAATAGCAAAAAAATGATCAGTTATCATGATTTTAAAAAAATTAAAGAGTTTCAGTTCGATGCGTAACATTTTTGAAGACTGAAGATACAAATATGGATCCCAATTTTATTAAAGAACTCACGTCTAACAAGCAGTTCCTGCTGAATTTCATTAAAGAATGGAACGAAAGTCGTTTGGATATGTTTGCATTACATCGCTCTGATGACGAGGTGTGTCCCACTATATTTGAGAATCTTATCTAATACTATAATTTAAGATTAGATTTGTTATTACCCAGACTCTTGACTCTTGTTATTTTAGTTTACTGTCACAGCTAAAGCTAAATATAAATTTAAAGTGAATACTTTGTTTTGAAACCAATCAAAACTAACCTTCCTTAAATATCGAATAGCTTAAGAATAAAAAATAGAAGTTTACAAAACTTATATTAAAATATTATTTTAGTGTTCTGATTACTCTTTGATTTAAGATCTACAAAATTCATTATTTACCACCACTTTGAAATGTAAATAGTGATTAGAGAGGAATACTTGCTTGGATACCGTTTTTCATAACATATGCATATATACTTTTTAAAAAGATTGAAAAACTGATTGAGAAATTTTTTATAGCTATAACTACGATCTTTTATGAAACAGGCAACCCAATAGATTCTGTCATTTTGGTTGACTTTGTGGATTACAGTGGTAATTACTGACAAGCGCTGACAGTTATTTAAATGGTTTTTATATATGTGTACAAAGGTTGTTCCATATCCCCATGATCTATATGGTCATATTTTAGCATCAGTATATACAACATTTGCTCTTGTTTTGGCTATTGCTTTTAATGTAAAGACTGGAAATGACAATAAAAATTGTCACACATTGCAAAGAAAATGGATATACAAGGTTTTTAAACTACAAATTTTCAACAGGATAGATTCATTTCTTTGTTCATGATTTGGTCAGTTAGACAGACTCTGTGTGACATATTTTTGTTAATCCTTTCTGACATGAAAATAAGAAAAAATACTGGATGACGTATATATATATTACAAAAAGATTACTTTTGAAGTTAGTATATTAGTACCTGCTAAAGTTTTCAGGCATATAAAACATGAAAAAGCAACCCGTCATTTAATCAAACTTATTACATAATACTAACGTGCAAGTAAAAGTTTGCTAAACAAAAATTTGGAAATCAGGCATCAGAAATTTTTTTTATAAAAACTTTAATTTCAAAAATTAGCAACATCATATTGGTAGATTTGGTATATCATGATAGATTTACATGGTTTAGATTTGAGTTTTTAGTATGTTATTCACTGTTTATGCCAATAATGATTGATTTGTTTTAAAAAAGATTTTAATTGATTTGACAAAAACTTAAGTGTTTGTTGTTGAGATATATGCATAATTGTTATATTTTTATTTCTTTTTTTAGAGTTTGCAGTTCTATGGAGTGATGAGATTTTTTTTTCAAGACAGTGGTCAAAAAGCAACAACAAAATGTATTCGTGTTACAAGCAACCAAACAGTCAAAGATATCATGCCTACATTGATTGACAAGTTTTGTCCTGATTTGAAAATGTTATCAATGCCAAACTATGAACTGTATGAAATACATGGAACTGGAGGTAAGTTAAGGGATCGTCTAAAAAAATTGCATTCATTTGCTTAATTTAATTTGCTTTGTTTTTACTTTGAAAACAAATTTGCTTCATTTAAAAAAACAATTGGCCTCGTTTAAAAACATTTTTGCTTGCTGGGTATAATAACAGTGCTTAGTGTCGCTGTTTAGGATAAAACAATAATTTAAAAAAAAATTTTTAACAAGGTTCATTCACAATGTCTAGTGCTTTCTATCAAATAGATTCGCTTAGCCAAAACAAAATATTTGCTTATGATGATAAAGAATTCACTTCATAGAAAAAGAAATTTGCTTCCACTTTACATAGATTCTCTTTCAAAAAAAAGAAATTCACTTTTTCAGTCCTTCAGACAAATGTGCCAAAGCGAATTAATTTGCTTCGTGTTATAAAGTGGAGGCGATTTTTGCTCACTTGTATTCAATTTAATAAGCAAATTATTTTTGAGGTGATCCTTAACTAAACATTTAATTTTTTTATTCTTATTGTAAAAAAACATTACTTATGACAACTTTATCAGTTATATTCGTAAAACCAATAATTATATATATATATACAGTAATTGTTGATTAAAATTACCTGTATATTTTAATGCTATCAGACAAATTACTCCTGTTAATTAATGACATCTTTTATAGATGTACGAAAACTCAGTTCCAAGGAAAGACCACTGATGGCTCAACTTCACTGGCATAATGATGATAGAGAAGGTCGTTTTGTTTTAAAGAATGCTGACATTAAAATTCAGCCTGTTAAGTTTTTTGACATTAACAAAGACGAGGGTCAATTGAGGAGAATTGGTTCCAAAAAGAGATCTATGAAAAAGAAACGGAAAGTGATACTTGCTAATCAAAATAAAAAGAATCCAAATAAACAACTTGCTGATCAAGTTTATGATGAATTACCTGAAAGCAGTTTAACAAGAACAATTTCTAATCCAGAGGCTGTTATGCGAAGAAGAAGGCAGCAAAAACTTGAGAAACGTATGAAAGAATTCCAGAATAAAGGAGGTCCCCAAACTGGAGGGATATTGAAAATCTTTGCTGAAAGTTTAAAACCTGAAATTCCTTACAAAACCATCTTAGCATCCGTAAAAGATAATGCTGATGTTATAACAAAAGCTGCACTTGAAAAGTTCTTGTTACCTGATGAAAATCCTGTCTATTTCTGTATAGTAATGGCAATAATTCCTCCTGGTGATGCCAACAATCCAGGGAATGTTAAAGAGAGAATTATTAGATCGAGTGATTGTCCACTTGCCATACAAAATAGTTGGCCAAGGTCTAAGGGTGTTATTACTTTTCATTTACGAAGAAAAGAGGGTGCACCAGAGTCTGCATCTAAACCTTCAAAAGAAGAGAAAAAACCAAAATCTAGAAGTCAGTCTGCTTCTCAAGCACTGGCATCCAAAAGTCAAAAGCCTCCACCTCTACCTCCTGTAGCACCAAAAGAGGTGAATTATGATACAATGCCATACTTTTTAGAACTTACTCCTGAAGGAAAAGAAATAAGTTATAAACCAAAGATTTATTACATCAGAGAACACGAAACTGTTATTGGAAGTAGTAGGAATCCTTCACCTGGTGTCCAATATTTGCAATTATTCTCACCCAAGATTTTAGCCTCTCATTGTTCAATTGTAAATGAAGATGGATCAGTTTCCATTTCACCCCATGGTTCTGATGCAGATGTGCGCATATCTGGGAAAAGGATTTTTGATACAACTATCCTACAGAGTGGAAATGTTGTGCAGTTTGGTGGTAGCCATACATTTAGATTTGTTAATCCACTTGAGCCTGCTTCCTCCGAAAAGAGTAGTATAGCCAGTGAATCTGAATATAGTAGAAATTCTCGTGGCTTTGAACCTCCTTATCAATCTTCAAACTCTGGTGGGTAAGTTTTCAATTTTGTCAAAGAACTTGTTACTCGTATTATTAACATTGGCTATTATCAACTTAAAGGTTTGATAGTTGTTTCTTCCATATGTGCAGTCAGTAATGATCGATCAAGTTAATAATAAAAAAGTAGAAACACTTTCAATCAGCTTAAAAAATGAAAAAAAAACACATTTTACAAATTACACTTATACTAACAAGCAATCATAAAACTAGAGACTAAACAATGAAAAGTATTTGATAAAAATGAATCTTTGAATGTGAAAAATATTGAATAAATATGTTAAATAATATATTTCTTAATTTTGTTTTTTAGTATGGGAAGTCCACCAATGTCTCCTATTTCTCCAGAATTAAAGGAAAGAATACTGAATGAACAGATCGGAAGCCAAGTAGATGATGAATTGGAAGGAGATGTTGCTGAAACAACATTTGGTGTTGATGGAGGAGTTGAAACTGAAAAGATTCCCAGACATGTTTATGCTACCAGGGTAAATATGATACTAGGATTTAGAATATTAAGTACTATATATAATTAAATAATTATTTGCAAATACTTAATTGATTCTATACAGTATAACATGTGCTGATCTTTTTAGGCAAAAAAATGTATTGTTGTTTACAGTACTTGATATATAAAGATCTATGCACATTGTATAGCAGTTTATAAATAAATTTAAAAATTAATGTATAACATAGATTGTAAGCCTGCAAAATAACAACCAACAATCACAAATCTTATTTATGTATTTAAGTATTATTACTGATGTTAAATTATTTTGTACTTGTACTGTCCTTTTTTTAATTTCAGAGCGTAGAAGATCTCTTGGATGAAGAAACAGTTATGTTGCGTGAGAGTTTTAGAAACAGTTTTAAAAAGCACCGTCGATCTGAACCAAACCTTTTAAATCCATCTCTGAATGAAGAAAATCATCTACCTGCTATGCTTACATTCCTTGAACGTGGAAAAGATGCATTTTTTGCTGCCATTATTAGTGAAGTAAATGGAGCAGCAGTTAATTTCAAGCTTGCTCCAACATACACGCTTTATTTAGTTGCTAGACATGTTTACTCACCATTATATAGACCTAATTTGAGCCCAGCTGAACGGTCTCGAGTTATCACTGTAATTACAAAAAGAATAGCTACAAGTATCCAGCAAACTATACAGGTAAGAAAATTCTAATTGTTTTGATCTGTAAACCAAAAAAAAGCGATACCATTTTTATCAAGATTTAGAATTGTTTTTACTCTACTGTATGCATAATTAACTGTTTTTTTTTCAAATTGTCTTTTACAAAATGTATTTTAAAGTAACTTTTTAGAAGCTCTCATTATTTCAAGTAAAAATCCCATTTTAAACGACCAAGTAGATTCACAAATGTTATGTCTTTTCCGTTTTGGGATTACTTAAATTAATCATTGTACACCTTTCTTTTATTCTATTTATGTTACATACGTTATATGTACATTTTTCGTCTTGGGATTACTTAATAATAATCGTTTTTACACTTTCCTTTTATTGTATACATACGTTTCTATAGATACCAATTTGTTTACTGCACTGAAGACGGATGTAATCCAAAAAGCTTCTGCTTATATTTTAATAATAAAATGGTTTTCAGTTACTAATATTTCATGATGGCGTTATCATTACCGAAAGTAACAGGTTTATTTAGCAGATTCTTTTGTTTACAGATTTACTGTTTTTATTCTTAGGAAAATGACTGTTTGGCAGGTGGATTGGCTTTCTGGATGGCAAATGCTTCAGAGCTGCTACACTTCTACAGACAGGATATGGACCTTGATCCCCTAACACAAACAGCACAAGCTATACTTGCTCAATCTATTCAAGAATCATTTGCGTATGTTTTTTGTTTTTAATATTTATTGTTTTTATTTACAATTATATACTATTTAATATTTTGTTTCTTCATTTCATTTTTTATTTTTGTTTAGATTACTTGTAAATGCAATGGAAGATGAATTAGCTATGGCATTGCCAGCATTTTTAGATCAATCAGACAATGTTGATATACATGATCATGACTTAGATAAAATTTTGAATGATGATGTCCTTGAAAGAGCTGAATCAATTGAATTATTGAATTGGAAAAATGATGATAGAGCCTTCCTTATGGGACCCAATGGTCGTCCATTAAGCGGAGAACAGTGGATAACACCAGGTAGGGTTGATTCACTATTGAATAGTATTTCAATTTCACATTTTCCATTAAGAAATAAATGCACAAATCAAATCAGACTTTTAAAAATAAAGTAAAATTATTATTTTAGTTATTACAGTAATCACCATACCAAACCATACATGATTTGGTACAGGTCCAGTAGATTATTTGACACTTAATTTACTCATCGTTTTTTTTCTTCTTTAGCGGCACGTATACATCAACATGGCTCACCAGTAATGGCTGATGTTTTATATATTCTTTCTTCTGCGATGTCTCTACTTAGAAGGTGTAGGGTAAATGCAGCTCTAACAATCCAACTGTTTTCACAACTTTTCCACTACATCAACATGTGGATATTTAATCGAATTGTTCTAGAACCTGAGTTGAATCTATGCACACGATTGTGGGGACATAGATTGAGGGTGCGATTACATTTTGTTGAAGCTTGGGCTGAACGACAAGGTTTAGAATTGGCTGCTGATTGTCACTTAGCAAGAATTGTTCAGGTATGTAAATAACTTTTTCACTGCTACATTTAATTACGAAGTGTAAGTGAATGACTTGTTTTGACTACATACACTTCATATTACGTGAAGAAGTTGAAAAAGTTCATTAATGCTGTAACTAAAAAAATTAAAATCTTTTATATTATTTTAGGCTTCATATCTGTTGGAAGACCCAAAAGATAGTCACGAGGATATTTCCAATATATCTCAACAATGTTTTAAACTGAATTCTCTACAATTGCGTTGTTTGTTACAAAACTACTCACCTGATAGTGACGAACCAAGAATACCAAAAGGTATTTTTATATATTTTATATATTTTTTGTCTTAATTTTTGTTTGTTCTTTGTTTTTTTTTTATTTCTTTGGGTGACTCTAAATATTATTTCTAAATTATTTGTTTATATTTTATAGATTTAGTGGAGACTATAGTAGCAGTTGCTGAAAGCACTGCAGATGAGCTAACAATTAGTGATGGGCGTGAAGTTAAGTTAGAAGAAGACGTCCAATTACAGTTGCCATTTTTATTACCTGAAGAAGGATATTCTTCTGATATAATCCGTGGTGTTCCACCTGGATTACAAGAATTTTTGGAACCACTCTGCGAATCAGGTAACTTTCTTGACATTCTTATGGTAGTAAAATAAAATACTTCTACTTAAGAACTTTTCGCTAATTGTCTAATTGAGTGGCTACTGCAAATCATGTAGTGCAATAGAGGAAATCGTTTAATCGTTTATTATGAGCACTAAAAAAAACTATTCTGTGTAAAATACACCGTTAATTGAGTTGATAAGAGTTTTTGGCAACTATCCAGGCTCAAATTTAGATTAAGCCTGAGGCTGAATCAGAAAATCAAGTACAGTAACAGACTGTCGTATTATCAATTGCTTAACATTATGTTTTATTCTTTCAGGTTTATGTGAATTGTCATTGAATCCGTCCTCTATGGGTTTGTGGACAGTATATCAAGAAATGGAGGAACTAGAAGGTATGAATGGTATAAAAAAAGAAGTGCCTGGACAGTTTGAAACGATATAGTATCTACATAATAAAATAGCTTCCTAGATTTTATGGCCAAGACGGTAATACCAAAGTTCACTTATGATAAAATTTGATAAGGCTGTTAAGGATGGAGACAAATCGCTTGACTGGACTGCTACCATATTGAGCCTTTTGACTCTTGTTATAATTAAGCTTGTATCATCTTATATAAATTTTGTTGGTTCAGACATAAAACTATGACATTAGAGTTTTTAAGCTATACTATAACTGACATATCAAGGTAGAAAAAATAAAATCAAAGTTTATACAGTAATCCTTTTTTTATTAACACTTTTTCATCAGATAATGAAGAAGGAAATAGAGACAGCCAGGTTTGTTTCTTTTGTTTGTTTTTGTTTATATTTAATTAATTTTTCTAAACTAATCTTTATCGAAATTATATTCATTTATCTTTAAACTCTATAAGCAATTTCAGGGGATTTTTTTGGGAAATTTCTTTTAGGTATTAAACGAATTGCCAATCAATCGGGTAACTATTGACAAAGGAAAGAGTGGACTGGGTCTAAGTATCTGTGCAGCAAAAGGTGTTCAATCAGACTTTCCTGGTATTTACATCAAAGCTGTCATTAAAGGTGGTCTTGCAGACCTGGTAAGTCTTTTTGTTTTACAGTCGAAACGTAATTTTTTTGGTAATTATAGATGTCTAGCTTTTTGTTGAGGAAAATGGTCTTTTTCCTATAAAGGGATTTTGAAAGTGTGTAT
>JAUEKX010233032.1:11599-36296 GCA_031834005.1 Dendronotus venustus
AAAACCCAAACCTCATCAAAGAAACGCGTCGTACGATTCGCGTGATGCTCGAGATCA
This sequence comes from Dendronotus venustus, assembly GCA_031834005.1. Lineage (NCBI taxonomy): Eukaryota > Metazoa > Mollusca > Gastropoda > Nudibranchia > Dendronotidae > Dendronotus > Dendronotus venustus. The sequence goes on from JAUEKX010233032.1 coordinate 11,657, forward strand.
GTATGAGCATGATCATAACCAACAACAACAACAACAACCTCATCAGCGCCACAGTTCATATGATTCTACAACACGGGCACCGCCTCCTCCAGTCCAACCAAAACCGAAAACAAAAGGGAAACAAGAAGAGTCTTCTTCTTACAATACTCGTAAGTTTGAAACTGAACCTGAACTATCGCTTCCACCTCCGCCGCCACCACAAACAGAACTTGAACACAACGGTTCTGACTATGACTCAGACGGAAACCTAATGACGCCAGAAGAAAAGTCTAGATTAGCCCGACAACGTCAAAGAGAAAGAGAATACGAAGAGAGGCTAGCGAAGTGGGAAAACGAGAGAAAGAGAAAAGAAGAGGACGAAGCAAATAAACAAGCTGAAGAACAGAGACAAGCTGAAGAAGAAAAAGCTGAACAGCAATACGAGGTTAGTAAAACTATCATTTTTTTTTTTAATAATTCTTCTGGATAATACATATCACTCAGCTAACATCCACTATCTTGAATATTATCGCGTGCTTTTTCTTCAATCATTTATTTTACTTATTATTCTGTTTGCGTTTTCAAACCTTTTTTTTTTTGGTCACAAGGGTGGGACCTATAGAAAAGCGGATGTTATAGAAATAAGCACTCACTCTCCTACTTGTTCCGTTTTTTAGGAGGAAGTTCGAAGAGCTGAAGAAGAAGCTCGACGAGAAGAGGAAAATCGTCGCGAGGAGAAGAAGCGCCTCGAAGACGAAAGGCGTTGCGAAGAAGAGAGACTCCGTGAGCAACAAAGATTTCGTGAAGAAGAGGATCGCAGGCTAGCAGAAGAAGCACAAAAGAGAGAGGAAGAACGACGTAAACAAGAAGACGAACGTCGACGTAAAGAAGAAGAAAGAATTCGTGCACTCGAGAACAGAAAGAAAGAAGAAGAGGCACAGAGGCTAAAAGAAGAACAGAGGTTAGCTGAAGAGGTGCGTAGAAAGCAAGAGGAAGAGAAAAGGATCCGTGAAGCAAGAAAACGGGAAGAGGAGGAAGAACAAAGACGCTTGGAAGCCTATCATGCGGAAGAAAAACGTAGACGAGAACAAGAAGATGAAGATCGAAGGCGACAAGAGAAGATGCGTTTAATCGAAGAACGTAAACAAAAAGAAGAAGCAGAAGAACGTGCTCGTCGTCGCGAACAAACACAACGCGAGACAGAAGAACGTAGAAGACGTCAGTACGAAGAAGAAGCAGCTAGACGGCAAGCAGAGCAAGAACGAGCACGCAAAGCGGCTGCTGAAGAAGAACGCGCGCGTCAAGCAGAAGAGGACAAGAGGCGACAACAGTATGATTACGATGCACGTGTTCAAACGAATCATTCGCATAATAATAACAACAACGATTCGAAGATCGACGACGACATTGCTGGAATCAATGAGGCAATTCTCGAAGCTGAAAAGATTGCTGCTGAAATGGACTTGTTTATGATGGAAGAAGAAATGAAAATCGAAGAAGGCGCGAAACAAAAAAGAGAGGAAGAAAAATACCAATGGGAAGCACAAGCCAAACCGAAAGCTAATGTAAAATAGTTTTTCAAGTTACCTAAACCGAGGCTTTTTTAGGACAGAACTGAGAATATACATGCGCTCGTTTTTTATAAGAAACAAATCTATAAGAATCTTTAGACACTGATTTACTTATAACTGGGCTGTAATAGAACATAACTAGATGAATTTAGAAGGTCAGAAGAAATAAATTAATGAATTTTGAGTAAAACACTGTATTATTCAAATCGAGTTGTCTATATCCAGGCAAGTTCCCTATTCGCTATGTTTTTTTAACTCGAACTACGAAGCATGGAGGATGAAGGAGGGTTTGCTTAACTATCTTGCCTACTGATAGTTTTTTTAATATTTTGAGTTTGCTTTTTCGTCTCAAAACTGAAATTCCTGGAATGGCAATCATATCACTGCCTGACTCTCCTCTTTCATTAGAATTACTCAAAGAAACCTACTCCATCACCATCTTACAAACCGTTTGCACCTCCTACATCGTCATACAAACCATACCAGAAAGTTGATTTGGTTATCAAGCCCATGAAACGGTCTTCATCGCGCGAGAACTTGTTGGAGACAGACTTGGACAGCATTGATAACACAGCATATCTACCACCACCTCCAGAGGTGAGCTTTTTTTCTTCCTTCTGTTTGTCCAACTCGTTCAAGATTATTAGAACCTATTTATATGAAAAATGTCATGACTTCAAACTCTCCGAAGATTATTATATAAGTTATTTCTGCTGTTTGAAACACCAAATTCGAAACACCAAATTAGTAAATTTTGGGTGGTTTGAAGCGACGACATTTCAAAAATATTTTCTCCTTGTAGCATTATTCCCTAAATTCCGCGATTGTTCGCCATTGGATTATGCAATGGTATTTTTTTACTTGTCACAGGAGTTGTTATCGGATGATGAGTTCGAACCAATCGGACGTGAAGAAACAAATATCGATTCAAGTGATGACGAAAAACCCCCTCCTCCTCAGCCTACCCAACCAAGCAAAATATCTCTCCCTAAATATAACGCCAAGCAAAACTTCCAGCGACATGAGCAAGAAAAACATAAACAAGATTTCTCGAGGTATGTATGTATGAATGCATGTATTAATTTTTTGGGTTTGTTTTGAAAATATTATGTTTTTTTGTTAATTATTTATAGTAATTGTGTCTTTTCACTTTTAAATTCGTCTGGTATGTTTTGTGAAGATTTCTTACCTAATGAAAGATAAGTTAATATGAAATCTGATTTTTTAAAATTTTTTTTCAATCTCAGGGATAATAATCGAAAACCAGCTCCTCCTGGTGTCCGCCCAAAGAGTTTTAAACCACCCGTAAACACGCCCGTAGCAGCAGCTGTGAAAGGAGAATTTAAAGTAAGAGCTGAGAACGATTACGATCGTAGAAGACAAGTGATTGGTAATAACTTTGACAATTCAGAGAACCAACGGTCTCCCTCTACAGAACAACGAAAGCATTCATCTGAAGACGATGCTCCGCCCAGACCGCCCCCACCCAAAAGTGTGACACCATCTCCACGTCAATCGATGTCCCCTCAGTTCACCTATTCAAATGGGCTTCAAGATCGCTCGTTTTCCTTCGGGAAACGTCCTCCTACCAACGAGAACACTCAATCCAAGAAGGAGCCAGAAGTCATGGATTTCCGCACCAAAATGAAAATGTTTAGTAAAAACTAACAGAATTTACATTCCGTTGTTTACTAAAATTTCTTGTGAAGAAGAGAGCGTTAATGTGAAGCTGGTCGTTTCTACTTCAAAGAAGAAGAGAAAAATTGATAAAAATAATAAAATCAAAGGTTATTTATGAATACGATAAATTGGTTGAGTTCACATAGAATCCAAATGATGGTATTGATACACAGTGTTTTCGTCACATCTATAATAGGGAATTTAGACCAAAATTTGAGGGTAACTTACTACTAGTTGTAATAACCGACTTTTAGAGACACTTGCGTTAGGAGTGGTAGAAATACATAGATATAATATTATATTTTATTTGTTTATTTAGTAGCACGGTAATTTTAATAGTTCTCGAACAAGCCATGTAAAAATGACATGAAATTGTTTGAACTTTATTTTCTTTCTTACAAAAGATTGGAAGTATCATATTGTCCTTTCTTGTCCTTTTGTGCTTTGTTCCATAGAAGCTATTTTTAATTTGTAGTTTATGCATTTTGTTTGGGCAATAATTATGTGTGTGTTTGATAACTTGTTGATAATTTTATTGAATAGCATAAAAATCTTAATATAAAACCATCTTGAAATGGACTCGTTACTGAGATAACAAAGTTCTAAGTTATTTAATTAGTTTTTAATCCAGTTTTATACGAATAGAATCAATTAATTATAAATATGATAATCTCACAGCGTTTTTAATAATATTTTTTTGTGATCCAATTTTTTGTTACTTTTAAATTTTTTTTGTAATCATTTGTATTATATTATATTTGAGCTAAGTTCGCTTAACATGTCTTTGAATATATAGTTTTGTGTCTAGGTTTAGTGCTTTTACTTCTAAAAAAAAATTTGTGATAATATTTGATAAGGAATGACCACGTTAGGCAAATTATGTTTTAAACTCAAAATTAAATAAAATGGAAACCAGAAAATTTGATATTTAAGTTTCGCATGAGATTAAATTTCTCAAGTTTTGTTTTGATTTGAGTGCCGCTTTTAAAAGAAATTTATTGATAACTTTATTGATCATGTGACCTAATTCTTTTACAAATACAAATTGGGTCGCTAATTTTACTAACCATATTAATAGTGTCATCAAATCTTTTCTTTGTAGATATTTTATTATGAATATGATATCTATTATTTTGTAATTTTCTGCCGTTTTTGTACACTACAATCAATGTTGGTTTTTCTTTTCTCTTATAAATTGGAAAGAAATTATAAATAAACAGATGTCTATGATTTTGTCATTTTTTTATTTTAAAATTTTTTTTATAAGCCCTTAAGAACTTGAATCAAGAAAGTTAATTATGAAATACAAAAAATTAATAGAGAAAAGATCAAAAGAGTAAGTATTGTAACGAAGACAAACATACGATTGATTTTCACACCCTTAAAATAGCTTTACACTTTACTATTTCAACCAATTATTTCATAATAGAAAAAAAAATAGAGAAATTTAAATAATAAGTGAAAAAATTATGAATTTGTAAGGAACTTTGAACTAAGAAGGTGAGAGGAAGAGGAAACTAAATTATAAAGTATTCACAAAAGATTACATAAACAAAATCTTTAACATAAAATGTAGTTGTATGTTTGGACATAGACGAAAGAAAGAAAGACGAATTTCTTTCTTTCGTCTATGGTTTGGACGAAAGTTCCCCCGTATGCGAAATCTTGTGATGTACTCCGCCCTGTCTGTCCAGAGAGCGGAGGGCGGTTGTGTGTCTCATTACTCTTAAGCATAATTCAAATAAATACACATAGCTAGAAATGCATATATGTATAAGCTTATTGCAAATAAGTTATGTTTATATTATAAATTATGAGCATTTTTTAATCAAGTAACAAGTTTATATTCAGAAGAGTAAAAAACTACTCCTCAGTCTCAACAACACATATCTTCTTTGCTAGCTTTCGGCAAAATATCCATAACAACTTCTTCAAAACATGTAAACAATATCGACTCGATGCGACCAACATGAAAAGCCCAGAAAGCAAACTGCCAGTGACCACCAAATATAGGATGTAGAGTTTGGGTTGATGGTTGAACTGATGACTGACAGATAACTTTGTATTTTGGGGCTACATCCACATTCATATTGCCATTAGCATGTATGCTAATTTATTTTTTGTTAAAGCTGTTATTTTTTTATTACTTAGCAGGAAGAAATACCTAAGAAAAGTTTGTTTCAATTTGCCACAAAAGAAACATCCACATCAATTAATACCCACCCATCCACCCACCCACAAACCCATCCATCCACCCACAAACTTCCATTGCCGACGTTTCTTGTGGCAATTTTAATATGAATGTTGCCTCTTAAAGTGTCTCCTCTAAAGTTTGAGCACTACCATAGTTGGTGTTTTGTTTCCAGATGCCAGAACGTGTTGTGATTTTGTAAAAATATTTTTTAGGAGTAGGAGTTAGCTAGCTAAGATTACATTTGGTGATTTTTGTTGTCTTCCAGCCTTTTTTTCCCCTAAGTTTTCCAGAATTATTTTTGATAAAAATTGTATTTTATAGGGTGACAACTTTTAATATTTTCTACAATCACATAGACTTTCCTGACACGAGAGTAGATCTTTTTGGAAATCCTACTTTCATTTGGATTATTATTATTAATTTTTATTACCCAGAGGTCGGTTTTTCTGTATTCACAGAGCTATTCAATTTATAACTGATGTGGACCTGCATTCAGGAATGTATACCTCATATTTCAAGGCACCCGTGTTAGTGTTACTTGTCTGATACAGGCTGTGAATTCTTTCCCACCAATGGTCTTTCACGACTGCCATTACTGTGGTAATGACAGTCGGAATTGACTTTCTCTACGTCGTGAATGATGTTACACACACAGATACTATAATAGTTTTCCAATATTTCTTTGCAAGTTCAGTAGTGAAAAACAGTATGTTTCCATAACTTTCTTTTATTACTTATTTTTATGTATATATATACATTTTTTATTTTTCACAACCTTTTAGGGTATTCTCAAAATAAAGCAAAGCATGAATATGTTTAAAGATGAAAATCTAGAGCAAATTTGTATCAAGTCAGATACTCTGAGTGAAAAATATGTTAGAGACGAGTCTTGTCAAACAAAACCAATAGATTTCAAGGAAAAGTCTAGTCAATCGGTCAGCAGAGTTTCATCAGAAGTGCAAACAGAAAACAATAGCGCTCCTGCACAAGTTACAAGACTACGTATTGATACATCAAAGAAATTAGAGAATTTTATGTTAACTGTCTATCCACTTGTCAGTGAGCAATTAATTGCCAATATAAGAAGTCATGCATTTGATGATTATGAACTTGATGAACTGAATGTGGATGAAGAAATTCAATGCACATTAACATTAAAATCTCCAAATGAGGAAGAATTACTCAATATTACATGTCTAACTTGGAATAATATAGGTTCTATCATAGCTTCTGCCTTTGGTCATTTCGAACATAATTCTTGGTGTACACATAACTCATATATTCATCTTTGGAATGTAAATAGAAAAGACAATAGTACACCTACTAAAATTATTGATACTGATAACTGCATAACATCCCTTTCATTCCATCCAAAGGAACCTCCATTGTTAGTGGGGGGAGATTTTTCTGGTAAAATTCATATGTGGGACTTAAGTAAAGAAGATAATCTTTTGGTAGCATTTACTGGTAAGGAATGCGAATCTCATCAAGAGGCTGTCAACCAAGTTGTTTGGTTGCCTTCTTCTGGTTCTGTTGTTTATTTTCTTAGTTTGGGCTCTGATGGAAATATATTTTCTTGGATGTACAACAAACTGAAAAAACATATTGGTCTTCTGAGTTCCTTTCAGCTTTCCGGGGATGTCATACCAAGGAGTGTACGCAAAAGTTCCATGAGAACTGGTACAGCTATTGGTATCACATGTGCAACATTAATGGAGAATCAAAAAAAAGATATGTTTATTGGTACAGAAAATGGTGCTGTATTTGGTTGCAAGGGAAAAGATAATGGCTACCATATTACTGCTTTTGAAAGTCACAAGGCTGCTGTTAATGTCATTGACATCTCAAAACAGTCAAAAGCCATCATGTTTGCTTCCTGCTCCCTTGATATGTGCATTCACATTTACAAAGAAGCACAGCATTCACCTATGCACAAAATTGATCCTTTATGTGGTTATCTTTTTGATATTAAATGGTCCTTTATCAAGCAGATGCTTTTCGTTGCAACTTCAAATGGAAATATCATGTTATACCAAGTAGATGATGATAGTGTAGTGTTGAAAAAAATAACCTCTGCAACTGAACGAAAGATGTCGATAAATGTGTTGGCTTTAAATAAAGATGATAGGTTGGCATCATCAGATTCTAATAACAAGCTAAAGATTTGGGAATGTAAATCTCCATAAACATATCTTACAATTAACTGGAATAAAGTGTTCTTCTTATTAGCACATGTTATGAAAATCAACATTGTAATTTATTTTGCTTATTTTTATTTTTTTTAGTTAGTGCAATCATATCTTACCTAGATTTCCTTATTTAAAATTACTTATAAACTAATTTTTAAAATAAGATTACTTAACCACTACTACTTTTTCCCTTTGTTTTAGGATTTATTATAAAAAAAAAAGAAAGAAATTTGATAAGTATTAATGAATTTTTATGATTTTACATTAGACATTTATGTAGTTTATTTATTATTATATCTATTATTATTGTTTTGTTTGTTTTGTTTTTGTTTTTTTGTCAATTTATAAAATTATTGTATTCAACATAATGAACCTAAATAACTTAAAAATATAGAAAGCAGAAATTATTATCTCAGAAAATATGTTCCATGTTCCATATTATACCAAGTGTTATATCCAATATTTTGCAGAACTTATTTGTTGGCCCTCAAAATTCAATGTTTTGGTGATTGTTGCAGTATTTGTCTGCTTTGTTTTTTCGTTTTATTTTTAATTTTAAAGCACAAAAGATTTCAAACATCTTCTCTGATCTTTTTAGTATTCATATTTAATCCATTCTTGAGTGGATTGAAAAAAAGTAAATAAATACACCTTTTTGTAAAAAACACAAATTTCGACTTTGAGAACAATTCAGTTTTTTGTTTAGAAAAATAAAAACATAAAATCTCGATTTTCATTCTAATATTATTATTTCTAAAAGACTATTTTCATACATTGTCTTTTATTTATCAGATATTTTCGAATTTGTGATACCATATTTTAAAATTTTGCTCTAAATTTGAATTTCTCATAAACATTTCGAGGCGAAGTGACAAATACTCTTATTGATACAATTTTTATTTTTTACAATTTTAGGTGACATTTTATACAAAACAATAAAAACTAACACATTAATATCAAAATGGGACAAGACTTTTATTCCATACTTTACATAACAAGAAGTGCATCGGATGCTGATATCAAGAAAGCGTAAGAAAATTGAGATATTTTCGGGATGAAAACTCTCCACTGTTTATTGTTTTTTTCTGGTTAATTTACATAAATTTCGGATCAATTTTTGTATACAATATTAAGAGAGTAAGTATTAACTCGTTAGATGTAATATGAAATTATAATGATTACTGTTATTTCTTTTTTTGTTGCTAAGATACCGAAAGCTTGCATTAAAGTATCACCCACAAAGAAATCAGGAATCAGGAGCAGATTATCATTTCAAGCAAGTGGCAGAGGCTTATAACATACTCAGTAACCGTAAGCTGTAATTTAAAATATTATTTTCTCATTAATTTATTTTTAGTTATTGAAGTAAGTTTTAAAACGAGATCGGATATTAACTGGAAACATATAATTATGTAAAACATTCATCAACAGAAAGTTTTCGACTTTTCTTTCAACTTTTCACTGACTGTTTATTGTTTTTGTTTATAAGTTTTTTCTTATCCCGTGTACTTCATGTTTTTCTAATTCGCGTGAGTTAATACCAATTTGAAGTTCATGAAAGTTTAATTACGTTATTAGGCCAAAGACGAGCTGTTTATGATCAATTTGGTGAAGAAGGTTTGAAAAATGGTGTACCGACTACCCAAGAAGGTATATATTATTCAACGCTGTAAAAAACCATTATAAGCTTAGAACTAACACAAAAAAAAATTATAATTAGTACCTTATCGGACCAAAGAATGACGGACAAGATTTTTTTATGATGACAAAAATTATGAAAAAAATTATGAAATTTATCACGTCCTGAAAAAAACACACATTTTCAAACCGATTTATAAACATAATATTCACTGTACTGCTACCGTCCGAAAAAGTGGACATAACTGTTCGTCGGTAAGAAATGACAAAAATTTTGTCCGAAGTTGAGTTACCAGACTGCTTTATTATTATTATTGTTTAGGAGAGTATACAAAAGGATATGTGTTTCATGGTGATCCTGAACGTGTTTTTAAAGAATTCTTTGGCGGTGACAATCCATTCTCAGGTGAGTGTCTTCAGAAGGAATATAAATGTTTTGCAGATTCTTAATTTTCTTAATTAACTGTCTTTACATATGTTATTATTTCTCTCTTTGGATATTTGTTGTAAAAATAGAAATCAAAATCAAAATAATGAAATAGTTTAATGATTTTTCAAGCTACGTCTGCTTTTAAGATTGATATGGTTTTTTTTTCCATACAATCTTTTAATATTTTAAAAAGAGTTTTTAATCCATCTGTGCAATTTAATTTTGTTTTTAAATTTAATTTCCCTTTCTGTTGTCAGAACTCTATGAAGTCAGTCCTCACGAGATCGACATGGGATTTGGGGGAATTAAAGGACGTGGACAAAAGAAACAAGATCCAACAATTGAACGTGATTTGTATTTAACGTTAGAAGAAGTCTTCAAAGGTTGTACCAAAAAAATGAAAATCTCAAGAAGGGTAAGGTTTGATTCTTTTATTACGAGTGATGGGGATCATCCCCATTATTTAATCATTTCAGTGCCAGCAAGTTTTCAAATGCTGCTCAAATATAACACTTTTTGGCTAAAGACGTGTTCGCCAAAACTGACTATATTCACCATCGATTCAAAAGGAAATTGAATTAAAGCGTATTGGTCTAAACTTTATTTACCATCATTCAAAAGAAAGTTTATTTCTCTCTCATATGAACATCATCATCAATCGTCATGAACATCATCATCAATCGTCGACCTTTATTTTTGTATGATTAAAAGTTACAGCTCGGCCATTGGCACTTAAGGGATTCATTCTTTGGCAGTGTCGTATCCAAAGATTATTTTTGGGATACCGTTTTGCTCGTATCAAAATGTACTCGTTTTAGTGTCACGCGTTTTAATGCGCATATTTAATTTATCGAATGCGAAATAGGTTGTCATTAATCCGCAATACATGATCCAATTCTTTCATCAATTCTTTCATCAATGGTCTTTTCAATCTCGTGAATAAATTTTTGATAGTGCAATTTCTTTTTGGGCGCCAGAGTTTGGGCGCCGATACCGGACTCGGGGTATCAAAATCCCATTGGATACGAGTGGATGTTTGGATCGTTTGAACCATCTTTCGTTTCAAAGAAAATCAGTTATAATGGCTTAGTAGAGATTGGTCTTTACAGTAAATGCAATGCATTCTGGGTTGATCAAGCCCCCTTTAGGAATTTGTATTAAGAAATGTATTTGTAAACAATTTACACAAATTTACAGGATACTTAATCGAATATACGATCTTACAATACTGCTACGACATTTCAATTTAAAATTAACGCTTTCCTATTGAATCATTTCTCTTGTTTTTAGGTTATGAATGATGATGGTCATACCTCAAGTATTCGTGATAAGATCCTAACTATAGACGTAAAGCCGGGATGGAGGTCTGGTACTAGAATCACTTTTCCTAAAGAAGGGGACCAAGGACCAAATAATATTCCAGGTAATTGTTTTGTTTGTTGTCCTTTTCAAACTATTAAGATTTCATACTGCCTTATGCTTTGTAAGTATTACGTGTAGTTAATCATTTGTGCGAAAATATGAAAATACTAAAATTACCTTACTTAAAAATGATTTACCTGTGTTTTAATGAGGCTTCGCTTACCTGCTTTTCTGAGAAAATATTTACCTTAAACTAGTCTTAACATAACAAGTTATTATGTTTTGAAATATTCAATTATGACGTTATATGAAAGTAAGGAGAAATCAACTAAATACAAGAAGCAGTGTGTACACTTCATATAAAATGAAACAAAACAAACAAGAAAATTGTAATAGTACTTTTGCCATTTTTCATAAAAATTGGACTATATTGTTTATTCATTTGATAATTATCATAATTTGTAAATTTTCTGTCTATCTTTCTGTTTCTGTTTTCTGTCTGTATCTATGTATATACCAAGGCGATAGTAAAGATTATCACTTGCGTATATTCTCTTACTGCAAAATCAGCGATTATATAAATTGATGCAAAAAAGTTATGAGAAGCTATAACTGAGAAATTTATTATTTTCAGCTGACATTGTTTTTATTGTAAAAGACAAACAACATCCTGTGTTCAAACGTGACGATGATAATATTGTTTATACTGCTGACGTCCCGTTGGAAAAAGTAAGTTTTGTAGTGTGTGCGTTCTGGTAAAGTCGAAATATTGAAAAAGTGATGATTAGAGTGCTCACATGAGGACCTATCTTAGACTGGACTCCTATCGCTTTCAATGTCATACTACTCTTGTAATCTATATTCGTCCTATATCTATTAATTTCTCCGCAATTCTTTTGAAGAAAAACTTGAATGCCGGAAATCTGAGCTAGAGCTATTTAAGCTTCTTTTATTGAAGGTCTTTCCTATTCTGTTTTTAGGCTCTTGTTGGTTGTATTGTGGATGTACCAACTTTAGATAATCGAATTATTAGTGTCCCTGTCAACGACATTGTACAGTAAGTTTTTGAAAATTTTGCAATTTTGCAAATTACTACAGAACTGAAGTAACAAATTCTAATTAATTTCCGAATTACATTCTTTTTAAAAGGGCAAATTTTCATTTACGAAAATTTATTGATACTCGTCATTCCCAAAATTAAAATTTAGTCTATTTTTCCTATGATACATGATTCCCGTTTTCATGAATGATTTTTATTATTATTTTAAATATATATACACCCAAATAAATTTCGTCTATTTTCACGTGACTGACCAGCATAGGAAAATAATTTGGCGAACTTTTATTGGATTAAAATTCGAAAAACCAGAATACAATTACTTTAAACGAAAAACATTCGCGAGTCGAAACAGGAAATGAAATTAATTGAAATAACTTTTACAAATAGCCCTTTTTCAAGATTTTTCGCGAAAATAGATTCTCGTGAATCGCTTAGTATAACATATTCCAGAGAAATAAATTTTGCTATTAAGCCTTATAAAACTTTTTTTCGTTTATAGTAAATGTATTCTGGTTTCTCGAGAAAGAATTTATCAAATAGTGTTAATAATACATTCTAAGGTTCTGTCAAATTCTAACAAGACAAATAAGAAGAATTTTATAAATTTTACCACTTTTCTTTTTCAGTCCTGGATATTTGAAAACGGTAGATGGCGAGGGGATGCCGATATCAAAGAGTCAAAAACAACGCGGAAATCTTATCATTGCATTTAATATCGGGTTCCCTAAACACCTTTCTACTGAGCAAAAAACACTGCTGTCTCAAGCTCTCTCTATATAAATTGTCTCCAATTTTTTAATAATTTAATCAATAATGTAATATATTTTATCGATTGTGTAAATAGATTCGTTGATCATGTAAAAAAATTGTTACTTTTTGTATATTTTAATAGAATTAATTTTGACACCAATCAATGTATAGAAAGATAAAATATTTTTTTCTCATCAATATCTTGAAGAATAATGATGGTATAAAATACTACGTTATTAGTGTTAATTTTCGCATTAAAAAAATCTAAAAATGAAAAACAGAAAGAAGTTTTGATCAACATTAAACTTTTTCAATTGTTTAAAAATTTGTAATAACTAATGACAATAAAAACTAATAGTTATCAAGATTCGAGAGATAAACGCAAAAATTATTTAGTTTAGTGAAAGATGAAGAAAAAAATCATACTGTTACAGAATTGATTTGTATTTTTTACTCCCTGTGTTATTCGCATGGGTGGAAAATCGACAAGGGTGGAAAATTCTTAGAAATTTAGTTTTTATCAATTTATTTCTCGCGGGTATTATATTTCACGGTTTTGGGCAAAAAGCACGAAAATTACTCCTTTTGTATAGGCATACGGTAAATTTTCAGTTAGGCTCACTATGTTTAAGAACTTTTCGATTCGAGCCTGAAATGATGTTTATTGGTATGCTTATGGATTAAATTCATTCGATTCGTGAAAATTTGAAACTGCATAAATCCTTTATTTTTTAAATGCAAATACTATAAACAAAATCACAATGATAAAAATGATTCAACAATATGAACAATCTGCTTTTGCATCATAAATGTGCTCAAGTATTTGTGGCTTTGTAATATTTATAACATATAATAAGAAATAAACAATAAAATCCAAATCAAGTTGTTAAAACTCTGCTCTTTCAACAACGACACCAAGAAAACAAGCACATCTATAGCAGAACAAAGACTTTCTAAAGGACAATTTAGTTGACCTATGTTTATCTTACTATACCATTTTCTTGAAGTTTATAAAAAAAGACTAGGTTTTATAGAAGAGACATAACGTGCAGTTAAATTTGACTTGTTGGCATCCAAGTTGCAGTATCTGGTTGTAAAGTTTGACTATTTTACGAATATGGTCAAGGATATTATAGTTATCTGATACTAATATCTACTGGTTTTTAAAGAATACAGTTGCTGTTACAGTTATTTTCAGAGATAAAAGTCTGGAAAAAAAGATTAACACTTAGGTTTTCATTACAGCTTTCAGTCTAGTTTTTGTTTAAACAACATATGCATACCATGCTTACCATGATTTTTGCCCAAAACCGCGAGAAAAATATTTATTTTGTTTCACCACGAAAAGTGACATTAAGGTAAACATGGCGGAAATTTTAACTTGGCGATTGGAGTAATAGGTATATTAATTAGTTGACAAATAAACGAGAGCATAGTCTGATGTTAACAAATTATCATAGCATGTTTATTTAAGGCAAATGAAAATTTAAGAGACCAAACAAACAAACAAAAAGATGATTTTGTGGATATAAAAAATTTTAATAGGAACATAACTTGACGACGAGGAATGTTTAGTAGTAGTAACTTTCCACCATTTTGAAAAAATTATTGTTGAATATTAAACTTTTGTTTAAATAGCGAAAACATCTTTAGTTTTTTGCTAAAACATTTAAGAAATATTTACAAAATCTTATGAATTGTTCTGGCACAATAAATAATTTCAAGATTCTTTATGGATCTTCACGCCACGTATCTGGATAATGTAACTCAAGATATTTAATATTTCTAAATTAAAAAAAAGTATATAATCCACTTGAACAAATTCGAACTATTCTTCAAAAAGTAAAACACTGAAAAAGAAATTTCTAAATAAAAGAACAAACTTAGAAAGAACAAACATTGCATATATGTTTTTCTATAAGAAACTTAAACAAAGAAAAGCCTTAATTAGCATAATTTTGATGCTTTCTTTATATAATTACTACTTGGTCTATTTAAGTTCTCAACTAAGAAACTCAAAATTTATATCAAAACTAAACCTAAAGTTTCTTATAAATAAAGATGTATGCATGAACAAAGTCTTTCCTCATTTTCTAATGTTAAAAACTTGTGTCAAATGTTGAAAAGTAAGTAACAAAAAGAAACTGGTTACATTCAGATTCAAAAGATATGCATGAATTAGCAAATCATTCATTTCAACACAATAATTTACCATACAAAATATATGTTACGTACTCTTGATGAAGGTGAAAGGCAACAAACTATAAAATGAAAAGAACACAAAAAGACTAAATAAAACTAAATAATAAAGAAACGATCATGTCTTTTGAAATAGCATGCAGCATCTTAAATAGTTTGCTAACATTATACATTTTGCTACTGAGTAGCAGGTAGATCATCGTAACCTGTTTTAGCATCTATTGTGATTTGTTCGCTAGTCTTAATTTCTTCTTTCGTAGCTGATATAGTTGTGATCGTTTCACTCGGCTCGACAACTTCGTCTGTTGGTTGACTGGTCGTTGCAACTTCGACAGACGTGGATGCCAGGATCTGCTCGTTTGCCACCACCTGATTGACACATTCCATGACGTAGGTTAGTGCTGCACTCGATTGTGGGTCGTTAATAATTTCCTGTAGATTAGCAGCATTTTCTGCTTGGTTTGCTTGAATCACTTGTAGAGCAACTAGAGCGGCCTCTTGTTGAGCAGCGTCTACTTCATTTTCAACAATATGCTGTTCATCAACAAACTTCAGCTCACTTTCGCTTTCTTCTAGCTCTTTACCAACATCTTGTTGCATGGCAACCATTGGTTCTCCTTCCTCAATATTTGTAGCCGAGCTTTCAATTTGCTCAGTTAGAACAATCTCCTCCACTGCTTCGACCAATTCACTCTCATTAATTTCTTCTTCAATGGCGTCACCGCATTCAACATCGTCATCGTCTTCGTCATCATAATCGTCACCTAACATATTACGTGCTTGGCGTAGCAAAATTTCTTTTGCCTTTAATGTGGCTTTACGTTTTTCGGCACCCTTGTTTTCCCTAGAAGATAAAGGGGTTCCGGTACACTTTCGAACGTGTGCTTGTAGGATAGTCCGCGCAGAGAATTTTTGTTCGCATCGATTGCATTCATGTTCATCATCTTTCCTCAGCTGATGTGTGATTTTGTGTTTCTCTAAACGTTTAGTACTATTAAATGTTCGATCACACTCATCACACCCAATATCACCTCCGCTTGTGATGCGACCCATCTTGTGATCTTGAATATGCTTCTCGAAACTAGAGATCATACGAAACTCGCGTTTTCGGCATAGTTTACAGCGCAACTTTACTTCTTGGGTCTTCGGATCGACACATCTGATAGCTTGATCACTGATCTGATTGATCGCTTCCTCGGATAGCGAATCTACACGCTTCTTTTTGCCGCGTGCATAGCGTTCTGCTTCAGTTTCGTTTTGGTGAATCTTCATATGTTCATCCAACCTTCCCTGTTATATAAAAACAAATTTATTCATAAATATTCAACATACTCGTGAGTTAAAATCACTTCTTTAAAGCTCTCTACAGTTTCTAAATCCTTTAGCTATAAATAGTTTTTTTGGTTTCTTCTTGGTTAATATTAAATGACTTGGTATATATGCATATATATGCATAATTAAAAAAATTATATTCTAATAGCATCAGAATTGTGAGAGAATTGAGAGATATTAACATACCTTATATGCAAAATCTTTATCACAAATCTCGCAAATATATTCATATCGATAATTAGCAGCTAACTCTTTATGGAACTGCTCCAGGTGTTTACGAAGGTACTTTCGGTCTTGTACTTCTTTATCACATTCAGGACACTTGACCTTTTCTTTAGTTTCGCTGTGAATATTAGAGTGTGCAATAAGATGTTGTTTACGTTTAAATGTGGCACCACATGTTTCACACAAATGGTCACGTGTTCCAGAGTGTCGCATACTATGAATATAAACTGAGAAGGGTGTGTGAAGGGTTTGTTTGCAAACGTTGCATTTGCTAACTTGGTTTTTGTGTTCTTCAAAGCAATGCTCCTTTAGTTCAGCTTGTACCTTAAAGTTTTTATGGCAAACATCACAACGATAATTCCTTTCCTTGCTATGTGTGTCCATGTGCTTATGGAGATGTGAGCGACGTTTGCATGTGAGCCCACAAATATCACATTGGAAATTTCGATTGTCAGAATGGACTAGCATATGAGCCTTCAGCTGGCGACCAAATACAAAACGCTGTTTACATATCCCGCACATGAACTCACCAACGTTCTTGAAATGCACACTAAATTGATGCTCACGTAATTTCTTGCGATTTGAAAGTTTCTTTAAACAGAAGAAACACTCTTGTGGTAACTTAGATGATCCATTTGGGAAACGAACTCTTTTTCTCCTGAAAGAGCTCAATGTCTCTCGAGCCTGTAATGCTAACTCTTCCATAGATACCGTGTTATTTTCAATATTAACTAAGTCAAAACCTTCAAGTTGCATAGTAGTACTGTTAGCTTTCTTTCGCCATGTAGATTGGTGAGGTTTTAGTTCCATAGATTTTTGATCTCCCTCATTAGCAGCATTTTCTGCATCCATAGTAGCTTCTAGGACAACATCAAGAGGAATTTCTATGTAAGTGGTTTCTTGACTTTCTCCTTGCTCACCAGTATTTTCTCCATCTGTTTCTTTATGATTCAATACTTGTGCGATAATTGTGTGAGTTGTGGGCACAACTGTAGTATCACTTTTTTCAGAAGTTGATGGTTCTCCTTCTTTTTGTTGTATTGTTTTAGAAATTGTCTTAGATGTGCTGGTATGTGTGGATATATTAGATGTACTGCTAACAGCTGAGGTAAGGTCATTAAGGCTAAGCTCTGTGAGGAAATTTGTATTGCTTTTTCCTGATGTAGTTGCTGATGTTTTGGTTTGATTTGTTTGTTGCTCTTGGGTGGTGTTATTTTCACTGTTTGTAGTGAGATCATTTTGACTTCGCCAATATGCTTCAATGAGAGGTTGATGTTGAAGAAGCTGATGTTCAGGTAACCAGGATTCTTGCCAAGCAACTTTGTAATATCGTATCCCTTCCTACAAGGAAACAAAATATATCAATATTGTCATGCTGTGACGAATACTTCCATTTTTGATACTTGTTAATTAAAATATTACTGTTGGGGGTTACTGTTATTACTGTTACTGTCATTGTAGTTTTATTTTAACATCCCTTAGATTGCTAGATAAGTTACTTCTGTGAAAAGATTTACAATGATAAAATGTCCACAAAATTTGAAGGAATCTGGCTACAACAGAAGCGATAAAAAATGTCAAATAGTTAACAATGTAAAAAGATGTCAGAAAGTATAAAAGCGAAACTGAGGCCATTGCCTCATTATTATTTATTATTATTTATCTGTTGATTTATCGGGTCTTAGAGGTTGATGTTGAAGAAGCATATTGACGTTTAAGACATTTTTTTATCCAAGGGTCAAACTGCAAACTAAATACCAAAAAACTTGGATCCCCAAATATTTTGGGCATATCTATGGCATAACCAAAAACTTTAAATTGTAATATCTTTTGAACAGGAAGTGCTATTAGGAAGGTTGACCCCCTCATTTGAAAGGTAATCGGATATAGAATGAAGTCCGGGTTCTAAAATGTTTTTAAAAAGATTGGGTCTAATGGTCGAATAGACCTATTTATAACATCATAAAACCTTACTACTGATAAATTTTGCAAATGGGATGGAGAATGGTTAACCTGAAATGACGTCATCAAAATAAGAAACCCATTATCAAAGGAAGTGAAGCGAAGAAAGTGTGCATAGCCATTATCAACGAGGCAGGGCTTATAAGTTTTAAAAAATTTATTGCCCAAAAGTTTTAAAGCATTCATTTGTATTTATCTCTGTATTTATCTCTATATTTAATCTAATTTTATAATTATTTGTACAGATAAAAAGACAAGCATACATACTCATACTTTATCCAACAGCAATCAAAATTCATTAATCCTCCTATTAATTTGTAATGGATTATAATTGAAACAAATCCATAAGAAATGCATTAGAAATGGAAATTCTTTTGTCATCAAAGGCATGTCAAACCTTTTGCTCTAGGATGTTTACATTTTCAAGGCCTCGTGAAATCAGCTAGTGTAAATGGACCTTAGCTTGCAGACTAAATCGGTTAATAATTAAGTTTACCGGTGTTATTGAAAACTGCGTGATTCTTTCAGGAACAAACTGTACATTTTGGATGACGCTTCCAGGACCTCTGAAAATGAAATCACTTGCTAATCCACTAGGATACATTGATCTGGGGTCTAAAAAATTGTTCAATCTGTCAGCCGCCATTTTCTACGGGTAGAAGAGAGCTGGAGTGTAGTGTAAACTAGCGCCAACTCCTTCATGCCGTTTAAAGGAATCGGATTCTAATACTTGACCGCAATTGGCGAATAAGAAACCGTTTACAATAAATAGGCCAGAAACGGAATTAAAAATGAAAACGAAAGCTAGACGATCCAAGAGTAATATGTTCATACCGACACCACGTAAAAGTGCACGAGGATCTTCCAAAACTTACTTTATTTTATTTAACAAGGTATATCATGCTTATTTATTTATGTTTTACTTTTTTTTGAGGATCCTCGATAACCCCCGTACTAGCTAACATGACGTTCTTTTTTCCTATTCCTTATTTACTATATTCCGTTTGTTTGTTTTGTATGCATTTTAGAAAATAAATTAAAAACTTAAAAAGAAAATAGCGCCAGGGTGGTACATTCAGCATTCATCAGGTGAAAGCTATTGCTGATCAACTATTATCAGTTTTAATATAGGCATTCCGAAAACCTTCATTATTAAGAAGTCAAATAAAAATAAAAAGATGTTTTTGTACTCAATTAAATTAAAAATCAATATAAATGACTTTAAGTGGTTTATTTGCTTTTACTGTCTCAATATAAGAAAATATAAAAGAAAAGAAAATTAATAAAAAGAATGTTGTCACTCTCATTTTTGTAAACAAAAACTGAAAAAGTCTACTTTCAATAATAATTAATTATAATTCATGCAAATCTATTTGCTATCATCTATCATCCATCACACTAGTTTGAAATTGTTGTTTGATATGATGTAGCTAAGCTCTTAAGGCATATACCTGTCTGTGTAACAAACATAGACTCTGAGTATGGAGTCAATAATGTATGTACTCAATACTTGTTTCCAGATCTTAGTAGAAAATTGCAACAACAAGAATTTCTGTGGAATAAATTTCATCTACAGATAATAATCATTAATTAACATTTTCTTTCACAAAATTGGCAGTTTTTGGGCCTTGAGTTTTTCGTAAATTTTTCATAAATTAATTTCTCTAAAGTGAAACACGGTGAGTAGGTAATAGCCGATAATTTATGTTGTTGGTAAGAAATCCTTTGCCTAAATTTGATTATTTTTAAATAAATATGTTCATCTGTAATATAATTAATAATTTTTCATGGCTGTCAATTTAACTATTCAAAACATTTTAATTAGCTTTATTATTTATGACGTATCAGAAAAAAATTCAAATATTCAAAAGTAACAGAATGTTTTAGCACAGCATTTTGCAATGCTTATAAAAAACTTGTAGTTCTTAAGAGTTAATAATAGAGGCAAAATATTCAAAGAAAAGTTGAATTTTTGATCTAGTTATTTGTTAAAAATAAGTAATTCTTTATGTTTCATTTGTTATAATAAGTTTTTATATACAGCCTCCATTATTTATATATCTAAGAAATTTAATCTAAAGTTTGATTTTTACTTAACACCAAATTAAGTACCTGATGAACACAGATAATAACACAATAATTTATAAACCTGCATATTTTTAGGTGAAAAGTTCAGGCAGAAGTACTTTATGTAGATTAATTTGTGCGTAGATTATATTTTGTAAATAATTATTATCATTCAAAAATTCTCTATCAATGATAATACGGTATGTACAAGCTAAAAAATGTGAATTTAATTTCAAGAATAGTTAAAAGTCTAATCACAAACTGTTAAAATTTATTCATTCAGATCATCAGCTACAGGTATGTACAACTCGAGCACTCAGAAGAAATATTGGATATTTGAAAACCCAGAAGGTATTGCTAAAGCTCAACTGCAAGCTAACAAGTTATTTACAGAGATCTATTTGAAAAGATGTAAGAAGTATGATAAACCTGAACCCACAGAGTTTTTACAGTATCATGATGAGAAGCTTCTACTCATCTACTATTCAAAGTTCATCAATGATGTTTGTCGTAAATTCAAACCGCCCGTGCCATCCACTGTTATTGGAACTTCCATTGCTTACTTCAAGAGATTTTTTCTCAGTACCTCAGTCATGGAGTTTCATCCAAAGGAGATTGGCTATTTATCTATTTACTTGGCTATGAAAGTTGACGAGTACAATGTCTCAATTGATCAATTTATGGAGCAGGTTTCAGGTCAACCGAATCATGGACTTCAAATGTTTATCATTGATAACGAACTATTGATGCTACAAAAGTTGAACTTCCACCTCACTATCCATTGTCCTTATAGACCTTTCGAAGGACTTATGATCGATCTAAAAACCAAGAAAGATCGTATTCGCATAGAAGATGCTGAGGTGTATCGGCAAAAAGCCGAGCAATTCCTTGTAAATTCCACTCTGACTGACACTGCCCTTATGTATCCTCCCTCACAGATAGCACTTGCAGCGCTGAGTTATGGAATAGGTGAGAAATTCACGAGCTACTTGCAGCAAATGGGAAGTAAACATGCAGTTGCTAAGTTGATTGAAAACATTAAGGAGATCCATAACATAGTGATAAATTTCAAATTCCCA
This sequence comes from Dendronotus venustus, assembly GCA_031834005.1. Lineage (NCBI taxonomy): Eukaryota > Metazoa > Mollusca > Gastropoda > Nudibranchia > Dendronotidae > Dendronotus > Dendronotus venustus. Next base: position 33,374 of record JAUEKX010233032.1, read on the forward strand.
AGTAAAAGCGAAATAACTTCTATCGAGGAGAAGCTGAAATGCTGCCAAGATCCAGAGAACAATCCAAACTCAGATCAATATCACGCCAGAGATAATGCTCGCAAGGAAGCAAAAGAAATTCAAAAGAGAAAGAAATACCAAGAACTGTCGAATATTCAACAAACAGAAGAAAGAATACTGGCAACTGATATGTCAATATCAGAATAATATGTTTCAAATATTTTCGTTATACGACTGCATCCTTTTTATAAGAATATACTTTATAAGAATATTAAAGATAAAATGGGACAAAAAGTTAAGTATATCCTAAGAAAATGCTCACATTATTTTTGCTTACAAAGATTTAAGGTGGTTAAAGTATATTTTCTATATGTTTTATAATAGATTTGTCAGTACGACGTCACGTCATTTCATAGTCAATTTGTCATGACGCAAACTCTGGGAACATTTACGTCCGTTAGCTTTTTAAAAGAACATACTGCTACGAATATGCAAAGAACATATTAGGATAGAATTTTTCAAAAATTTAACAATATGATGAAAAAATATATACTTTGTATTATTGTGTATAGTCTGTGTATATCTTTTATTTAAAGATGAGAAATATTATAAAGAATTTCATGAGGTGATTCATCTCGTCTATCAAGAGAAAGTGCTTTCGATGGATTTTAATTTCGCAGATTGTTTGTATCATCATTTTTTTTTAAATCATTTTTTATTTAATGTATTCTTATCGAAATGATCACAATTTAGGGAAACTTTTTGGGAATGTTATTATTGGAATCGGTGCAGACGTGAAGAATTTCTGAATATCAGTAATTGTCTGCTGATCTATCTTTCTCTAACCGGCGGTCGAGTATCTATTTTAGTGTATTTACATATATTAAAAATAGATCAGCCGAGAAATTAAAATGTCGCAAAACATATTTTGGTTCGTGGAAATTGCAATAAAGAAGATTGCCTCAATTATTTGTCCAAAATGCCAATATTAAGAAATCTTAACCTTAAAACTGAATGCATTATTGGGGAAAATCAGTAAATTCGGTGAAAGTCATTAGCTGGTGGTGGGTTCAGCTATAATAAAGGAAAAAGAGTTTTTCAAACTCATTTCGTGTTTGTATTAGCCTGGATACTACTTACCGCTATTAATTTGTAGTAGAAAAGTAGTACAAGTTTTACATTTAAATTTTTTGAATCGCTGTGACATCTAAGATAGACTAGAGATATTTACAATTTTTTACAATTTTGGTCATCAATAAATTAAAAGTGGTACAATTCTTACATCTATCATTTTTTGATATCTTTACAGAAGCGGATTAGAGCGTCGCAAAACACATGTGTAGGAGAGCAAAAAGGACAATTATAGCCTGAAAAACACTACAAGATAGTTGTTTTTTCACTCTCCTTTGTAGATGTTGCGAAGTGAAGTTTTCTCTAACTTAAATCCTTTTGGATACATTTTTTTTATAAGAACGTTGATGCTGAAATTTTGACAAAAATTAAGAACGAATTAGTATAGAATAAAAATTAATTTTAGAAAAGTTTCTTTTTTCCTTTTCATGATATCCTTCTTTAAATAGCAAGAACCAGTGCTATTATTCTAATATGGGTAAGAAGTACCTTAAAGATATAAAATTTCGCGGTTTTTGACTTACACATTTTTCTTTTTTCTCTTAATTTCGTTAATATTTTTCGAAAAGGATGAGGGGAATGGAGGCAAAACAACAATTGAGAAAAATATTAGAGTTTTCATCGTAATTTTTTTAATTAAGCAGATCAAATAAATTTATTTCTTGATTTTCTCCGTTTTTAAAACTTGAGCTCCACTACCAATTTCGGCAGTATTTAATTTCGTGATTTTAAGATTTCTAAATTTTTCGCTGGTATTTAATTTAAAATTAAAATCGAAAATTGCGAAATTTTATAAGCAAATTCCAGAATTCCATGGTAAAAAGTCCTATTTTATATATTTTTTGGATGTGAACCATTGTCATTGATAAGAACAGTTGTTGAGGCTGAAAATAAGCGAAAATATAGTCACAATTTAGAGGTTCTTAGAAAAATTGTATTTGCGTTTTCCAATGGTAAAATTGCACAACCAGCAAGTCTAATCAGGGCCGGCGAAACTGGGGGACCGGGCCCTCCCCCCACTTTTTTGCTAAAAAACACACACCATATTTCAAAAATTTTCTCGCCGGCCCTGCTAATGTGGTTAAAATATACAAAAACCACAACACCCTTTAGCTAAACCACACATAAAGCTTTTCTTGTACATCACTATTATATTATTATAAAATACTACCTGTTCGTCAAATCTGCTATCTTGAATTATGTATTGTTCGTATCCATTATTACCAAAATGATTACAATTATTTAACATCATTTTTATCATGCATTTACCGTTCAGAATTTTTAAAAAATTTTTATTATTATTATTTATAGTCACTCGAAATAGAAAATAAAACAATGCAATGACTTCTAAACATTCATGGCTGGAATTATTTCCTTATTCTATTCTTTTCTCGTGTCTGTGGAATGATGATGTTGTTGTTGTTGTTGCTGTTGTTGATTATTATCGTGCCTTCTATTATACGAGTGGCCTAAAAGGATCGATGTCTAAAGCTATAAATTACAAAATAGGACAAAAAAGGACAATTTGATTGGTTATTAATATTCGAAATGATATCACAGCCGGTTGAGCAGTTTATTAATCACGAAATATTTTATATCTAAAAATTATTTTCAGAAGTAACTAATGACAATGGAGATATATGTTCTGCAAACAGGTTTAGTATACATTTTCCACAGTATAAATTTGTTGTATTAATGCTCACCGAGCACTGTATGTAGTAGTAGTAGTAGTATTTATTTTTCCAAAATGCTATAGATACAAATTAATTTATAAAATAAATTAAGCTAGATT
>JAUEKX010233033.1:0-22167 GCA_031834005.1 Dendronotus venustus
AATGAATAGTTGGTTTTTATTAGCTACTTTTGTATCTATTCCTTGTTGACCAACGTTAAATAAATTAATAATAATAAAATAAATCAAGTGCAGCAGAGGATGTTGAAGAGCCGCTCCTGAATCCTGATTGATTAGTATGTGGAATATTATTATCACAGATGAATGTGATAAATTGGACATAGACAAGATTTTCAAATATTTTTATGAAGGTGGAAGCAACAGATACTGGGCGATAATTACCTGCCTCATTTTTATTGCCTGACTTGAAAATTGGTGAGACTCTTTTGATTTTACAGGCTTTCGGCACAGAACCTGTTGATATGGAAAGACTGAAAATAAACTATTAGGCCCGCGTTCTATTAGGCCCGCGGTCAGAAAATTACAATAAAACTGTCAATTTTAACGATTCCAGCATAAAACTTTCCGTATATTTGCATAAATATATCTAGAAGCGAAAAATATAAAAATATTGACATAGTCAATACTGTCATCATTTGATGACGTCACTTTTATCGTTCGTTGTTGTCATTTTTATATGTAAATTTTTATAGCACTTTTAGTTAGCATTTTTAGAAAGAAGGGAAAATTCCGTTCCTAGATATGATCAAGGACATATAATAGCTACGCTATTATATGTCCTTGATATGATGATCATTCGCGACAAAGAAAAGTTATCGTCCACATGGTATACCAAGGAATCGGATACCGGTCTTACAATGAATTTTCACACTTTAGCACCCCTGAAATATAAACGATCGGTTATATCAGGGATGGTACATAGGATATGCAATTCCTGTAGCACGTGGGTTAATGTTCATAAAAGTCTTGAGAAGGCCAAACTGATACTGGAGAATAACCAGTATCCACGTTCGTTTTATGACCCGATCATTCAAAGGACGCTAACCAAGATATGTGAACCGGAAAGTGAAACAGAAAGTGATAGTGAAGAACCTGATGAAAAGAAATTGATATTTGTACAGTATAGGGGTAAAGTAACTGATAACTTTGAGCGCAACCTCAATCGAATTGGGGCACCATGCAAAGTGATTTCTACCATTCGCAAAGTTCGAACTATCCTTCCTTCTCTTAAACCACCCGTTGAGAAAATGTTCAAAAGCCACGTCGTCTGCCAAATCACGTGTCCACGATGTCAGTCGTGCTATGTTGGAAAGACTGTCCGACATATGATTACGCGATATAAAGAACACATTCAGGAGGGAAAACCAGTTAGAAAACATTTTAACGCGTGCAAAGTGATACCATCATTGAACAACATGAAGATAATCGGTTCCAACAATAGAAACGTGTTTTAACTAATGACTCTCGAGGCTCTTTTCATCAGATCGATCAAACCGTCCATAAACACGAAGGATGAATATAAAAGCCGTGCACTCACAATAAAAATATAATTTTCGTTTGTAATTGTTGGTTGCCTTTGGGACATCCAATTATGTATATATTGCAATAGCTTGATTTTTATTGTTTTAGAGTACGTGTATAGGATTGACTCGTTTTTATTTGTATAGTGGTATAGTAGTGAACTTGTGTAAATGGATTTAGCTGTATATGTTGTTTTTAGCGAACAGTTTAACTGTTTTTTACTTTTTGGTTTTAGAGACCTGAAGATGGAGAAAGACTCCGAAATATATTGTCTAGAATAAAAATAAAAAATACATTATTGATCCTTCTTTATCAAATTTATTGAATGTCACAATGTTTCTACCAAGAACACTAAATATAAGCCCCATAGTGCAAAGCGTTCGAAAACAGCAATAAAAAGTTCATCACCGCGGGCTTAGTATAGGCCCACCCCTCCTAGAACAGGTAGGGTTAAGTTTGTCTTTTAGCCTTGTGACAGCGTTACTTTTCTTCTTGTATCTTTCCCACTCCACTGGGTTACGTGAAATAGAGGCAATTTTAAGTAGTTTATCACGCTCTCTTATTGATTTTAAAAGTTCATCAGTAACCCATGGAGAGTTCTGCCCTTTCATTCTTATTTCAGAGAAGCGGTATGATTATCAGCATTGGACATTAGAATGTTATTAAAAATATCTGTTGCAACATCCACATCAGAAGAAAGAAAGAAATTACACGTCACGAATGAAGGAATTTTTATCAAAGTTTTTGAAATTTCGGAAACGAATAGTTTGAGGAAAAAATTTAGTCCCCCTATGTTTTGAACAGCAAAAAATTAAATTGTGGTCACTGATTCCACAAAAAACTGTACCTGAAGAAGAGATGTTGGTGGAATTTGCGAGAATAAGGTCAATAAGGGTAGACAAGTGATCAGTGATCCTGGTTGGATTTTTTATGAGTTGAGTGAGATTACAGAATCCGGAAAAACTTTTAAGTTCGCTGCACAGTGAATTATTAGAATATGTGTCAATATTGAAATCACCAAGTGAGAAAATCTCAGAACCTGGAGGAAGTTGATCAATACATAATTTCAAATAGTTGAACATGTATTTAAAAAATTGGAGTGGGTTTTTAACAGAGGAAGATCCATATGACACAGGCACAAAGGGGCTTACGATTTTTATGTTTAACTTTTTATCCATAGAGTCTCAAACTCTGACTATTCAGATTATTTTGCAGAATAACAGATAGATAATTTCGATAGTACAATAAAACCCCTCCCCCATGACGATCACGATCTAGCCGGACAATATCGAAACTAGGAATATTTATATCAGCATCTGTGACATTTGGGTCTAGCTTGGATTCAGAAAATGCAAGAATAAAAGACTTAAACTACAAAGGAAAAGACACATTTTCATTTAGAGGTAAAAAAGTCACATTTCATTTATTTGAAATAAAAGAACTAAAACATCTACAAAGAAAAAGATGACATATTTTCATTTAGAGATTGCTTAATTCTTTTGACAAAAAGTGATTCTTTAATTAAAAGTTATCCGTCGTTTTTAGCAGTTGCTAAAAATTCAATATTCTCCATCGAGATGTTGTGATTGTTGCGTATTAAATGTTCTGTGACCGCCGGGGGTTTTTTAGCATCTAAATGTTCTTTAAGACGAGTGGCCATGTGTCGTTTAGTTTTACCGATGTACGTCGCATCCCATTCTGTACAATGTACTCTGTACACCACCAGTGGTTTTAATCTTTTAGGTATGTCATCTTTCAAACGAAACAGTGATGAGATGCGGAAAGTTGTTCTGAAAACAATTTTGAGGTCAACTTGTCGGTATGCTTTCTAAAATAGCGTATTTAGACTCTTGTGTAATATGTTGGACGTTGAAGAGCCTAAAAATGGCAGCACAAGGAGAATTTCCTTTTTTGGTACTGTCATTAGTACCAGAACAACTTCTAGATGCTACTTTCCGTAACTTTGTAACACATATAACCGAAAAAGAAGCAAAATCAGACTAAGAAGAAGAAGAAGTACTTTTTTTTAGAACCGATTCTGTCTTCTACCACCACTGTGTTGTTCAAGAAGTGAAAGAGAACTTAAAACATCAGAGATCTAAAGAAGATGCTTAATCAAAGGTTTTTCTCTATAGAAAAAAGCTCCCAAATGTTTTCAAGCTCACCAGGATTCAGCATGTCATAAAACTGCTACAGCATACCAGTTGATTATTACACAATGTCGTGATGTTGGAGAGTTAATGGATAGTCAGCTCACTAAAAGAAGAGTGACCAAACAAAAGTACCTCCTGAAAGTAATTCAATGTTTACGGTATCTCGGGCGACAAGGGATTGCTTTGCAAGGTAGTGATGGTAACGACAACTTAGCCCAGCTGCTACGCCTTCTCGGGACAAATGACACAAACATTATAGAACACATTGATGGAAAGACAGGCTACACATATATACACAGTGATGTCCAGAACAAAATCTTAAATATTATGGCTAATGTAACGTTACAAGAAAAGTTAAAAGTCATTCAGGAACGAAGATTTTTCTCAATAATCGCCGACGACGGAACTGACGTGAGCAACAAAGAACAGCTATCGTTTTGTCTTCGGACTGTAGATGACAACATACATCCCTTTGAAGACTTCATTAGGTTTCATCAGTTGGAGAATATCAAAAGCGATACGATCGTTCGTGTGATTAAAGATATTCTTGTTAGATTGAACTTAACTTTGGACAACTGCCGAGGACAAACGTACGATGGAGCATCATATACGATGGAGAAAAAATCAGGAGTATCTAGCCAAATACTAGCTGAACAGACGAAAGCCGTAGCCATTCATTGCCAAAGACATTCTTTAAGTCTTTCTGTAAAATCGCTGACCAACGGATGTGACATTCTTCGGGATACTTTAAATGTTGTCCGAGAAATCTGTATCCTTGTAAAATACTCCCCCAAAGGAGAGTATCTCTTAGGAAGCATCAATGAAAGCATTGAGAGAGAGGAAGAAGTGTTTGAGTCGATAAAGAATTTGACGAAGCTTTCACTGACAAGATGGACATTTCGTGCAGAATGTATGAAGAGGATTATTGGCAACTACCAACCGCTGTTACAACTTTGGGAAGAGTGTTTGAATGAAAAAATTGGATCAAGAAACGAGAGCTAGGATTCTTGGTTGCAAAAACCAAATGGAATCATTTAAGCTCTTTTTTGGATTGAATTTGTCTTACAAATTCTATACCATGACTGAAAACCTTTCAAAACCCCTTCAAGCAACAAAGATGTCAGCAATTAAAGGAAGAAGGTCTGCCGATTTAATGATCACCACTTTAAAAGATATCAAGGAAAATAACCATTACCAATCGTTTTACAACACCGTTAAGAAGGCAGCAAATTCAACGAAAGAAATCGGCCAGCCAGGTCTGCCTAGAAAGCAAAAAAGGTCGAATTATTGCATCCTCCAATACGTGAGTGGTTACGAAGGTCCAGCAAGCAATGCTTATAATTCGGAAAACACTGAGAAATACTTCAAGCAGATGTACCTCGAATTCCTAGACGCAATTGTCAACGCAATTAAGGATCGATTCGAGCAACCAGCATTGAAAGAATTTATGAATGTGGAAGAATTGCTTTTAAAATGTATAAACAAGCAAGATAATTCTGCTGAATTCGAGATCTAAAAACTGATTTTCATGGAAACTTCAATGCACATCAACTTGAAAGTGAGCTTCATTTGATTCAAACAATCTTCAAAGAATCCAATCCTGTTGACTTTCGTGACATTTGCAAAACATTACAAGCAGTAGATAAAGAAATTTGCCCAATGATAAAAAAAAAAATTTGGACCATCACCAGAATTGACTTGACAAGTGGAGCAACATCGGCCACATCAGAGCGCTCTTTGTCTATGCAGAGAAGGATCAAAACGTGGATTAGATCTACGATGGGTCAGAAAAGGTATAATTTACAGCTTATCTTTAATATAAATAGCAGAACGATTTACTGATGCTCATGATAGACAAAAAAAGGAGTTTGGGACTTTCACAGAGAGTGATTTGTAATGTGTATGTAGCATAGTTTTAGGACTTTATTACTTTTAAAGACAATCTCATAATGAAGTTAATGTCCGTTTACTATCTCAAAATAACGTTAAATGGTGTTATATAGCATATATAAAGCAAAATTTTCTTTGTCGCCCAACCATGGAGTGCGACATTATTTAAAGTTGTTTGCTTTACCGTCTCCATGGTAAAGATTACTTCCACTTTCATTGAAAATAAACTCAATCTGAGCTGCTAAACAGAAAGTTTATACAACTTACAATATTTCTTGATTTGATAACTTGTAAAAGACTTTGGAAGGGATGAATGGTATCTTGTTGTTGTTCAAAAATCTAAAAAGTAAAATCTTATGTAAGTTCTTTGGCTAATGTAAAAAAATTCACTATAATTGAATGATTATTTGCTTGGAATATTTTCAATTAGCATTAGAAGATTTAATCAATCAGTCTCCTCGCCATTTGCAACTTCTAGAGGATTCGAATTAGGTTGTATTCCATAAAAATGATTATTATCTTGATTTTCTAACACAGTTGTTTATTCGAAAGTGAGACACATAAGTTACAGCTCTCCTTGGTAAGTTATGGTAGTTATTAAATTTCGTTTTCATATTTTTTCATCACACAAAAGTACTATCAAAATAATTTCTGTATTTGCGTAGATAAACACAAAACTGAAAGACGATTATACAGATCGAGAGTTCAAATTCAGTACCCTACACAAGGGCTTTCTATTACATCTGTACAGATCGAAAAAGAGGTCACTATCATTACTAATAGTAAGTAAAATAAAGTAGTGTTTATTCACAAATAATTACAATAAAATGAATTATTGTATGAGGAGACCATTTATTAGCACAGCTGCTATTTTACAAAATGGCTACCTTTATGTTTCTTTTCTTTTTATTTATTTATTTATTTATTTATTTATTTTTTTATATTGTTATTATTTTGTTTTTTATTTTATATATAATTTATATTTATTTTGTAATTTGTAAGATTAATAACCTTAAACTCTAGCAGAAGTTAGGTCTATGTTCCTGTATTGATTTTGCAAAATGTTCCAATTTATATATGTCTGATACCTGACTGATTTAATTCCAAATTTTGTAGTCTTCACAAAAGTATTTGAGAGAAGATCAATCAACGCAGCTCTTGTAGGGTACGAACTGTAGACATAACGAAGATTTAAAATATCTAGCACGGCATAAGGGGTTATATTATTTAGCGTTTGATAAGCTAGCTTTATATTATCCGAGAAGATAAGTTTAAAAATTGATAGATAATTTAATTTCCTGAAAATCGGAACCGATTCAGCATTATCTTTTGAGAGTGTGATGATACATACAAGGGATCTTTGAAGCTTTTCGTCCCCATGTTTGTAAGGCATTTGATATTTGTGAGTGAAATAAAGCAAAAAGCTTTTTTTTTTAATTTTCCTTTCTTTCTTTTTATTCCTGCTTCAAAAAACACGTCCGATCTAAATGACGTCAAACGTTGATTTTTACTATCTGGTAAATACTAGAATAAAAAGATTTCAATACCAGTAAAACGTTATAATCTTTTTTAACTTTGGAATGTGCAGTTAGTGCTTTATTGTATTGATTGTCGATTGCTGAAAATAAAGAAACCACATTTGAAAATTCAAAAGTTGAGTTTTTAACATTGTTTTGTTTGTTTGTAAAAAACTCATTCATAAATTCTTTAGGGCCAGAAAACCATTGAGAGAACTGTTGGGTTGTTGATTCATTGCTTATACACTTGTTTTGATACGAAAGATATATATTAATGATCTATTTAACAGACTTATTTACAGTCAAGCTTTTTATTTGCTGATGACACTGCTCTTCTATAATCAGATAAACAATCCAAAAAGAATAAAAAAAAGTATGAATATTGATTGGGTTTTTCTACTCAAATGGCTTTAATCAAACAAAATCGATTTAAATGTACAAATGACTGAACTTGTTTTTTTAAATAACAATAAAGGATTCTAAATTACGACTTAAAAATGAAACTTGATGGCAAAAGATTGTTCCCAGTAAAATATGTAAATATCTTTGTGTCTCCATAGATGAAAATTTATCTTGGCATAATCACATTGATTTCGTCACAGATAAATAAGACGAACCAATGGAACCCTTAGGACTTCATGACACTTTCTTCCCAAAGATTTAATGAGAAAATAATTGTTCATCTGTCAAAATAATAATTCAAAATTCTTCACGTTAGCATAATGTATACACTTACTAAGACACTTCCATTTGTTTTAGTTTGCGAATTAATGAAAATAAATATACTTCTAGATCGAATTTTTCAATGCTAATGCTTTTGTGAGGAAAAATAATTAGTTTACATTCCTCTGTTAATATTTCGTATATTCTAAATCATTGTTGAAGCTGTTATAAAGAAAAACGAATCGTTTACACTTATTTACTAATAAACTCGCGCTTCTATTGACAGCACCAACGAAGAAAATTCCTTTTTTTTGTAGAGATAACTCCTTTTACTTATAATATAGTGGATGAAGTAGCAAAAGAAGTTGGATACAAAGGCGGCAATTATCTCAATAATGAATGCAATTGAAGAGAGAATAAAGGTGTTAGTTTTATTTAACTTTTCCATAAAAAAATTACTTTTTTGTTATTGTGTGTAAAACTAACAGCAAAAATATTTATTCGCATTTGGATGTATGTTAATTCTATATAGTTTTTGTAAAAATCATTTGGTTAACACTACGTCATTTGACAACAGTATGCTTATTTCATAGTTTTTGTACTACTTCCAGTGCTTTCTGCATATTTGATAACAACGCTATGTCATTGAAATAGTTGTAACATATTGTTTTAGGTTGGCTCGTATATTAGACGTTTCCACGGTAAAAATTACTTCCAGTTTCATTAAGAACAAATTCATCCCGAGCTGCTTAATAAAAAGTTATTAAATTTACAATGTTTCCAGTTTGAATAACCTGTCAAATACATCGGAAGTGATTTTTTTTTATGTTGTTGTTGTTGAGATATCTATAAAAGAAATGAGTTAGGTAAATTCTTTTTCTAATGTAAAATTGCTTATAATAGTTTCAATAAGCATTAGATAATCTAATAATACAGTTCCTTTGTCGTACATCGAAAACTCCCTTTAACCTGTGAAAACATCATAAGAGATGATTGTTATCTTGTTCTCGTTCAAAAATTTAAAAAGTAATATCTGATGTAAGTTCTGTGTTTGATGTAAACAATTTTACTATAAGTGATTGATTCTTTGCATAGAATAGTTTCAACAATCATCAGAAAATCTAATAATTCACTCCTCTCTCAATAATTCGAAAACTTCAGATTTCGTACAACTTCGAATTTTCTAGAGGATTCGAATTATGCTGTGTTTTATAAAGATGATTAATGTTTTACTCTTTCACAAAAGTTGTTTATTCGACAGTGAGACAAGTAAATCACAGTCCTTTTTATAAATTATGGTAACTATAATTTTTTTATTGTATTTTTTCATTTCACAAATATGCTATAGAAATATATTTTTTATGTAGAGAAATACAAAATCAAAAACAATATAGAATTCCAGCTTTCAAGTTTAATACCTAGCACAAAAGGTTTCAATTTCATCCGTACAGATCGCATGTTATGTCACTATATCTTTTACTATCTGTTTATTACTAGAAATATTAGATTTCAAAAACGAGTATGAAATTTTATCTTTTTTTTTAATGTGGAAAGTTAGTGTTTTCTGTTATGACTGATGTTTGTCGTAAATAAAGGAACATTATTCAAAGAATTAAAATTTTTGGATTTTTTGTTTTCTTAATCATAGTCATGCCAAAATTCTTTTGTGAAAAAATTCAATAATTGAACTGTTTGCTGGTTGATTCTTTGATTATGAACTAGTTTTGATATGAAATAGTATTGAGCTACATTGTATGTCATTAATTATATTATATTGTCTAGGACATGATGAAATGTTTTTTATTATATTAGGTTTTACTATGTATTTGATGTAAGCTTTCAATTATAAAGGGTTTTAATGTACTAATTTTTACAAATTTGTGAATATGTGAGAACGAACGTCATTTATTTATTGTCAAAAGTAAATATTACACGAATATAAAAAACACATAAAATATAATGAAACATGGTAAAAACACGAGTATAATAATCATAAAAATAACAAATGAAATAAATTATTCATTGAAAAATATAATAAATCAAATTTTTTTCGCGTTAGAATATTATCTTGTTATAATATACTGTTGCAAATATAATTTATATACTTACAGGTGTTTTAGATTGCGAAGTTCTCGAAATATATTTCGTTCTAGATTGACTACTGCATTGTTGTCTAATCGCCTATTACAAAAAGTTTTGATTAAAAAGAATTCAAAACATTCATTACTGACATGAAATGTGCCGTGAGTTTACATAGAAGACATTAAAAACGATTGTAAAAGAGATGTGGAAACAAACTATGTTAAAGCTTTTGTGAGGGAAAATAACTTGCTTACATTCCTTTGTCGATATCTTGTACATTTTAAATCAACTTATTATTTGTTTCTGCTTATAGCAAAGATTTATTATTATCGTGTGCTGTATGCATTTATTAATGAGCAAATTGTTACTTAACTCTATTTTTTTAGATTATTTTTTATAAATCTTTACTTTTGTCGTAAGAGTATGTGATTAATAAAGATTTTTAAAAAAGGTCGTGACGGAAATATTCTTCCTATACTGGACTTGGTTTAGTTGAGAATTTATGCTATTATTTTGAGCAGGTTATATTGTACTAACTTATACAAATTTCATTATTATACGAGAAAGAATGTTATTTAATCATTGTCAAAAGTTTATATCACATGAATTTCACAACCTCCTTCAATCATATTGTACAATATTAATGCCATCATAAAGAAACCAAAATGTTTAGAAAAGGTGAAGAATTGTTTATCCGACAATGTATTATTTATTTAATTTTCATATTAGAATGATATGTACCCTTACAAATATATTGTATGTACTAACATATCTTATATGTTGTAAACTTTTTAAAAACAATATCATTGAAAAGAATTTTTTTATTGTAGCTTAAACGCTTTTTAATTTAAGGTTTGGTTAAAGTAAATGAATAATTAATAACACTAGAACACTAGAAGTGAAGGTTGACGAAGTAGAATAAAAAAGCTATTGCAATTCAAAGCTTGAAAAATTTATGTTGAAGCTGTTTCAAAGAAAAACCAATTGTTTACACCATAGACGTAAAAGTAGTTAGTCTGGAGACTCGGGCGGTATTACCAATATCTTCGTCAAATTGTGTGGCCCGAGTGAAGGTGTATGACTTCACAAAATGGCGGCTGCAGATCCAGAAGATTTACTTGCAGATGAACTTGATGAATTCTTTTCATCAAGTCAAAAGTGACAAGGTTAACGTCAGCATCACCTAAATCAACATAACCAAGCGGCTCACCGTTATGCTTATCCCATACCAAGTTCTCCTGTATCTTTATTTTGTAAAAAAGCATTACCACATGTATATAAGCTTATATACTTTTCTGCTTCACGGAAATTTTCAGTCTTATATTTCAACACTCTCATGTTTAGATGATGAGTAACGGAGGACAGAAAGTAAGAATACCGAGAGCTCTGTATATACGTCTCTACTCTAACTTATGAACATCACAAGAGGGCGTGGTTATATAGACCACGACTATAAATATAAGTACTATAGACTTCACAATGCAGCTATTGAAACAACGTTCTGGTTGAATATAGTTTTTATAATCTCTAAGGCGGCATTGGTTTGGTAATATCAAAATGCCAGTTCCTGTTTTATCATTGTACCTAGTATCCTCATACGCAGAGGAAGATTTAGCTACCAGAGACAGATAATATTTAATGGTGGCTGAGTGATAACATACACCAGTTAAAGAATATTGTAGGAATTTTGCATAGTTATTTTCAGCCGCTCTGGTGATGTTAGTGTGACAGGAACATTTGATTTAGCTGGTTCCTGGAGCGTATTCTATTTTCCGCCGGGTAGGCGGGAGTTAAGGGACATGAAAATTTTGTTTCCTTTCTCCTCAGGGTTTGGCGCCCCTGCCTTGCCAAGCTAGGGGAGTCTTTTGCTTTCTTTTTCTTTTGTTTGGTGTAGTTAATCACTTAAGTGTTGATATACATCCCATGTGTAACTTCTCTCCTTCAGAACTTACTTATTGGCGATGTAGTTAATAATTAGAGTGTTGATATACATTAAATATTGTTTGAGGAACCTCTCTCTTGATTGCTGGTTTTTCTATCTTCCAGTTCGTTCAACCGGAGAGATATAACTCCGTCATACTAAAACATGCGATTGCTTCTATTGTACAGTAATCTTACTTTTGTTTGTTATTGTACATTAAATAGTTGTGATGGAAAGGGTGTTTCAGGTGTAGCACAAACCTGAATCATTGCTATCCTTTGTGTAGATATCTCTACTTTTCACAAGTCCTGTGGCGATGGATTTTACTTTCACATAAAAGACACATGTCAGTAATTTCCATATATGCACCTACGATGACAAATGATGAAGAAACCATTATATCTTTCTACCATCATCTTTCTTCTGTAATTTCTAGTGTTCCTCAGTGTGACCAAATTCTATTATTGGGTGATCTTAATGCACGAGTAGGTCAAAACAATCAGACATGAGACTGTATTTGTACTGTTGGTGTTGGTAAGATGAACAGTAATGGTCTTCACCTCCTGCATTTATGTACTGAATTTAATGTAGCCATCTGTAACACTTTTTTCAGGCATAAGCAAATTCATAAGTTTACCTGGATACATCCCGTTCGCGTCAAGGACATACTATCGACTATGTGATTTGTCGTAAGACTGACATGTCTGATGTTTGTAATGTTCGTGTAATGAGAGGTGCGGAATGTGGGACAGATCATTTTCTTCTTAGAGGAAAACTCAAGTTGCGTATAAAACGTCGTAAAAGACAAAACGGCATAAAGGTAAAGAACAAAGGACCACTCTATCAGGTATTTGTTGATTTATCTAAGGCTTTTGATACTGTTAATCGTGAAGCGCTCTGGAGAATTTTCGGAAAAGTTGGTTGTCCACCTGAGTTTGTTAGATTGTTTAGAGAGCTACATAGCAATATGACAGTCAAGTTATCTTTCAACGGCATTCTTTCTTCTCCCATTGCTATTGAAAATGGTGTTAAGCAAGGTGACATACCAGCACCCACTCTATTTTCTATTTACTTTGCTGTCATGCTTTGTGAGGCCTTTAAAGACTGTGATGTCGGAGTATATCTACGTTTTAGAGCATCTGGTAAAGTTTTTGATCTGCGTCGGCTGAAGGCTAAGACAAAAGTCTTGAGTATGATTATACGTGAGCTTTTATACGCAGATGATGCTGACCTCGTTTCCCATTCTGAGGAAGATATGCAAACCATCATGGATCTTTTCTCTAATGCCTGTTCTTGTTTTGGGCTAACAATTAGTCTCAAAAAAACTAAAGTAATGTTTACACCACCTCCCGGTGAGGGATACCACGAACCTAATATATTTGTAAACGGAACAAAGTTAGAAGCTGTTGTTAAATTTGTGTACATTGGAAGTACTCTCTCAAGAGATGGATTACTTGATGAGGAAATTTCTTTTCGGATTCACAAGGCTAACAAATCTTTTGGTGCTTGGGAAGGAAGGAATTGGTATTATTCCAAGTCTATAACATTGGAATCATAAATCTATGCACATAAAAGGGGCCTGGCAACGATAAACAAACGTTCACTGAGTTCCCGTAGCAAGCTAGGCGGAATTCCCGCAAGTAACCAGAGTAATTATTTTTACATCTATGTTTACACTTTTTTACTAATAAACTCGCGCTACTTTTGACAGCACCAACGAAGAAAATTCATTTTTTTTTATAGAGAGAATTTATTTTACGGAAAATATAGTTGATGAAGTAGCAAAAGAAATTGGGTACAAAGGCGGCAGTTATGTCAATAATGAATGCGATTGCAGAGAGAATAAAGGTGTTACTTTTGTTTTAACTTTTCCATAAAAAAACTGTTTTTTGTTATTGTGTGTAAAACTAACAGCAAAAATATTTATTCGCATTTGGATGTATGTTAATTCTATATAGCTTTTGTAAAAATTGTTTGGTTAACACTCGTTTAATGACGTCATTTGACAACAGTATGCTTATTTCATAGTTTTTGTTCTACTTCCAGTGCTTTCCGCATATTTGACAACGCTATGCCATTGAAATAGTTGTAACATATTGTTTTAGGTTGGCTCGTATATTAGACGTTTCCACGGTAAAAATTACTTCCAGTTTCATTAAGAACAAATTCATCCCGAGCTGCTTAATAAAAAGTTATTAAATTTACAATGTTTCCAGTTTGAATAACCTGTCAAATACATCGGAAGTGATTTTTTTTATGTTGTTGTTGTTGAGCTATCTAAACACGTAATGATTTATGAAAACTCTTTTTGTAATGTAAAATTGTTTATAATAGTTTCAATAAGCATTAGAAAATCTAATAATACAGTTCCTTTGCTGTACATCAATAACTCCCTTTAACCTGTGAAACATCATAAGAGACGATTGTTATCTTGTTCGTGTTTAAAAATTTAAAAAAGTAGTATCTGATGTAAGTTCTGTGTTTGTTGTAAACAATTTCACTATAAGTGATTGATTCTTTGCATAGAATAGTTTCAACAATCATAGGAAAATCTAATAATTCACTCCTCTCTCAATAATTCTAAAACTCCAGATTTCTTACAACTTTGAATCTTCTAGAGGATTCGAATTAAGTTGTGTTTTATAAAGATGATTAATGTTTTACTCTTTCACAAATGTTGTTTATTCGAAATTGAGACATATAAATCACGGACCTTTTTGTAAATTATGGTAATTATAATTATTTTTCTTGTTGTATTTTTACATTACACGAAAGTACTATAGAAATATATTTTTTATGTAGAGAAATACAAAACCAAAACCATAATATACGAATGGAGCTCTCAAGTTTAATACCTAGCACAACAGGTTTCTATTTCATCCGTACATATTGCATATTATGTCACTATTTATTTTACTATCTGTTTATTACTAGAAAAATTAAATTTCGTAAACAGTATCAATTTTTATCTTTTTGTATATTTGGAATGTGTAGTTAGTGTTTTCTGTAATGATTGATGTTTGTCATAAATAAAGCAACAATATTCAAAGATTTAAAATTTTTGGAATTTTGTTTTCTTATACAAAGTCATGCCTAAAATCTTTAGTGAAATTCAATGATTGAACTGTTTGCTTGTTGATTCTTTGATTGTGCACTAGTTTTGATATGAAATAGTATTGAGCTACATTGTATGTGACTAATTATATTATATTGTCTAGGACATGATGAAATGTTTCTTATTATAGTAGGTTTTACTATGTATTTGATGTAAGCTTTCAATTATAGTGGGTTTTAATGTACTTACTAATTTTACACATTTGTAATTATGTGAGAACGAACGTCATTTATTTATTGTCAAAAGTAAATATTACACGAAAATGAAAAACACATAAAATATAATGAAAATTGGTAAAGACACAAGTATAATAATCATAAAAATGTCGAAATAAATAAATTATTCATTAAAAATATAATAAATCAACTTTTTTCACGTTAGAGTATTGTATACTCTTGTAAATATAACTTATATACTTACAGGTGTTTTAGATTGCGAAGTTTTCGAAATAAATTTGGTTGTAAATTGACTACTGCATTGCTGTCTAATCGCCTATTAAATAAAGTTTTGATTAAAAATAATTAAAAACATTCATTGCTGACATGAATTTTGTCGTATGTTTACATAGAAGAGATTAAAAAGGATTGTAAAAGAGAGGTGCAAACAAACTACGTTAAGGCTCTTGTGAGGGAAAATAACTTGTTTACATTTCTCTGTCGATATCTTGTACATTTTAAATCAACTTATGATTTGTTACTGCTTATAGCAAAATTTTTATTACCGTGCTGTGTATGCATTGAGCAAATCATTATTCAAAGATTTGAAATTTTGGATTTTTTTGTTTTCTTATAAAAAGTCATGCCTAATTTCTTTAGTGAAAAATATCAATGATTGAACTGTTTGCATATTGATTCTTTGATTAGGCACTTATAGTGTCTCATGTCCGGATCACTTAGATATTTAAGGATTCTATGACAAGGTAGTTAGATACAAGCGAAGGACGACGTTCTCCATTTTCATGAAGTAAACGAAAATGGTATTCTAAACCACAACTCCCTAAACAACCCTTTATGGATCTATATACATTTACATGAAATATTAAGGGTAAATGTCTGTTTACACTACATTATCTCCTTTTTTAAAAATGTAACGCAAGATGCAGTTCCAAATGGATACTCCTGACCATCTAAATTGTACAGTTTCCTGTTGCCAATATTAACAGTTCTTTGACAGGTTTCGATTTCGAAGTGGATAAGATTTGTGTCTTGCAACGCTTACTGCTGCAGTTGGTTTGTCTACGCGTTGAGCAAATGCTAAACTATGCTGACGACTGTCATTGTTTATTTTCTTGACGATTGATACATTTTTCATGATTTCCTCCCCTTCGTGGTTTTTGAGGGTTACTGCAGTTCCTTTGGGATTTGATACTGTGTGTTCTATATTGCTAAATATTGTTGAATGTTTGTTGGATTTTCTTAGATTTACTGTCAGTAGCAGGTGTTAACAACGGTATGGTTGTTCTCATTTCTCTGCTGAACAGCAGTTTCGCTGGGGTCACTCCGGTTGCTATGTGAAGGGTACTTCGGTACTTCATTAGGAACGGTTCTAGCTTGCCTTTCCAGTCTTGGTTTTCGGCATGTGCTGCTCCGATTATTTTGAGTATGGTTTTGTTGAAGAGTTCCACGATTGCTTTTCCTTGTGGCTAATATGGTATTGACTTTCAATGTGTGATTGTGCAACTCTTTAGGTAGTCTTCAAACTCAGCTAAAACCAGATTCGATCCATTATCGGTTTTCAGCTCCACAGGGTTACCATGTCTGGTGAATATCTCCTTGAGTGCTTTGATGATACGTGAAGAATCAGTTTTCCGAAGTATTTTTACAATTAAGATGCTCTCATTTGACGAAAAAGGTCCAATCAGGTCTGCATTCACTTCTCTCCAAGGTCCTCCTAGTAGTTTTGTTGGTATTAATGGTTCCAGTACGGTATTGTTGTTGATGACCAGTTGACGTGCCAGACATGCTTGAATTTTCTCTTCAACTTGCGTGTTCAATTTTGGGCACCACACTTTGGTTCTCAGGAGCTGCTTGAATTTAACATTGCCGAAGTGCTTAGCATGTGCCAACTCCAGTACTCGATTATGCAGGCTTTCTGACATAACTATCTGGTGTCCTTTAACTATGACACCATTGACAGAAGTTAGTTAGTTTTGTATAAGTTTAAACTGCTTATGGATTTCTGCTCGCTTGTCTTTCCAATCTTTTGCATGAGAATGATTACTTGCTGTATGATAGAGTCGTTACTGGTAGCTGTTGCTATTTTTTCTAATGTCATGACATTTGGTGCGGCGTTTGATGAAACAAAGTTGACGTGCTTCTATGTCAGGCTGCGTGCTACGTTGATGGTTTTCTGCACGACGATTCGTGATAATGCATCAGTTGGGTTTCCTTTCCCTGGACGGTATTTGATGGTGAACCTGAAGGGCTGAATGCGAAGCACCCGTCTCTCCAGACGTGCTGAAGGTTTTGACTTTGGAGAATAAATGTGTACTAACGGTTGGTGATCTGTGAAAAGCTCGAATGTCTCGCCAATGAGATATTGCTGGAAACGTTCACATCATCATACTATTGCAAGTTCTTCTCTCTCGGATTGACAGTATCGACGCTCTACCTCTGACAGTGCTCGACTAGCATAATCGATTACTTTGAACTCACCGTTTGGTTGCTCTTGCGCTAGCATTGCTCCTAGTACAAATGGCGGTGCATCAACTGTTAACCTAGTGTTTACTGTCGGTGACCAATATGCAGCATTCTCCTCACTTTGTTGCACATCTTTCAACTGTTGAAATGCAAACTGTTGTGGTTTGCCCCTCTCAAAAATATGGCTTTTTCTTAGTAGTTTTCTAAGCGGTTCAACTATGTCTGCAAAATCCTTTATGAAAGGTGACAAGTTGGATGCTAACCCGAGAAACGATTTTACCTCTGCTGCATTTCCTTGTGCTTTCATTTGGTTGACTGCAGTGATCTTCTCAGGATCAGCATTTGTTCTATCCTTGGAGAAGACTACTCCTAAAGAATGTGATACTTTCTTTGAGGAACTCACACTTCTTTTAATTGAGTGTGAGACCAAGTTTGGGAAGTCTCTTGAGTAACGCTCTAAGATTGCCATTATTCTCTGCTATGTCCTTTTCCCATACAATGATATCGTCGGAAATGTTTTGCACTTCTTGAAGGCATTCTAAAATTCTTTGCTCAAGGGCATGTTGGTGGCACTCCGATGCTAAAGTTACACCTAACGATAGTTGTTTGTACCGCCGTAATCCTATTTGTATTGAGGTTGTGGTGATGTGTCTGGAGTCTTTGTCGAGCTCCAGCTAGTGGTAATCCATTTTCAGATCAAGTTTCGAGAAAACAGTGGTACCATTTAGATCCTGTTTCAGCTGTTCCATTGTTGGTATTAGACGCCTCTCTCGTTTGATCGTCTCATTTGCTCGGCGCATGTCTATAATGATGCGCATGTCTCCGTCTTTCTTCGGTGTAACGACAATTGGTGACACCCATTCGGTAGGTCCTGTGGTCTCCTCGATGATATAAAGTGCTTCGAGCACTCTGATTTTCTCAATGACTTTCCGGTGCTGGTGATACGGTACTTTTCGTGGTTTATTTTTTTTTTTTTCCCCATATTTATTATACTACAAAAGGGATACAAATTTATTTACAAATGTAGCAGGGAGACCTTTCCGCTAGCTCAACGCTAAACAAGGGAAGGTCACCCATTGGAATTTTATTTTAATTACAATGATTTTTTACCAATTTTTTTGATTAAGGAAAGGCTGAGAGAGGCAAGGTCTACATTTTGATTTCTCATCTGCATTAGGTTCCAGTTTAGAATACATTGATACCTTGTGGAAAGTACACCAAATGATTTAGTTTTAGAATATGGTCATTTTTTGCAAAGACCCCCTTGTATTATATATGTCAGGAATATATTTAAGATCAAGTGTTTCAATCACGGCTGAGGGTAAAATGTTGTTAATTGCCTGGTGGATTAAGCAAATGTTCCGTTGGAACACCCTATCAGTTACAGTTTGTATTCCCAAGAGATCAAATAACGGCCTGGTATGTGCATTCCATTCTACAAAGTTTAAGAGACGAACAGCTGACTTTTGAAGTTTATATATTCGGTTTTCGTTTGATAAAGATGGAGCCAAGACTTGAATTGCATACAATAGATGTGAACGAAAAAGGGCGTAATAAACAGAACACATATTTTGTCTTGGTAAATAATGCCTAATCTTACTCAATTCTTCATTAGATCGACGGAGTTTTGAGGCTGGAGAGTTCTAATGATAAGTCCATGATAAATGTTCATCTAGAAACAGACCTATTTTATATTACTGCAAAGGTAGAGGCGTTTACCGTTAAGTTTAACCTCTAGATTGTAGTTAATATTTTTTGCGAGTGTCTAAAGAGGATTTATTCTGTTTTTGCAACATTCAAAGCAATTTTGTTTGAATTGAGCAAATTCACCAGAAGTTTTAAGTCAATATTTAATCTTTTTTTTATTTTTTTAAATTCAGAATCAGCATACAGTATGGCTGTATCATCGGCAAAGATGTAAGCATCACTGTTACACTATTGCACCTTTTATATTATTGATGTATAAAAGGAATAATAGCTGTCCAAGTACATTTGTTTGATTGAGCAATGGGTATGACGGTTTGTTCTATGTGCAGATGAAGCTAGTATACTTTGAATTTCCCCATTCCTTCCATTACCATTTTATTCTCTTTGAGAATGTCTGCTAGGTCTGGCGGCTGTAAGTTGTTGACAGTCTCTCTCATATGTATTACTCCTAGCTTGGTTGCTGTCTCTAATCTCAGCAGACATCCAATTTTGTGTTTATCCATAATATAAAATTTGGTATCTACACTTGCCGTGTCCGTTGTCATGGTAACATACAGTTTACCATACAGTTTCAGTGGAATGTCTGAGCCATACGTGTTCAAAGTTGCTGATGATTTTGATGTGTTTAACTTTAGAGCATCTGTCTATTATATTCGCTGTGGAACCTGTATCTACCACAAATCTGGCTGTCTCGCCATTGATCTTTACTGGTATTGTTTTTATTTATGTAGAGAAATACAAAACCAAAAAGACAATATACGAATCGAGTTTTCAAGTGGTAGCCTTT
The DNA here is from genome assembly GCA_031834005.1 of Dendronotus venustus. Lineage (NCBI taxonomy): Eukaryota > Metazoa > Mollusca > Gastropoda > Nudibranchia > Dendronotidae > Dendronotus > Dendronotus venustus. The sequence continues at coordinate 19,855 of JAUEKX010233033.1, forward strand.
AAATTTCCCCAATTCTTCCATTACCAATTTATTCTTCTTGAGAATGTCTGCTAGGTCTGGCAGTTGTATGTTGTTGAAGTCTCTCTCATATGTACTTCACCTAGCTTGGCTGCTGTTTCTAAACTCATGAGACATCCACTTTTGTGTTTATCCATAACATACATTTTGGTGTCTACACCTTTCGTGTCCGTTGTCATGGTAACATACAGTTTACCATACAGTTTCAGTGGAATGTCTGAGCCATACGTGTTCAAATTTGCTAATGGTTTTGATGCGTTTAACTTTAGAGCATCGAGGGTCGATTTGTCTATTATGTTCTCTGTGGAACCTATATCTACCACAAATCTGACTGTCTCGCCATTGATTGTTACTGGTGTTGTTGTTAAAATTCCTTTGTTAATAGCGAAAGAGGTGAAGTTTTGTATGATGATTACGTTTTATCTGACTGAAAGTTCATTGTTTCCTCCACTCGGTTAACTCTTTCTCCCCTTTTTTCACTTTTCACGAGACTGACAGTCTTGCTTCTTTTTTGTTTTACACAGTTGAATGTGTGTCTTTCAAAAGGCACGTTCTTTTTTTGGAACTAATTATGTGTTGAATACTTGCACAACATGTTTATACTGTTTGTTGTCTGGCTAATCTTCTTTTATCGTTTCGTGTAATTGTTGTCTATCTTCTCGTAACAAATGCAACAGCAATTCTTCTTCCTTCTATCATTCGTAATGTTCACTGCTGTGAGGTAGATCTCAAACGCTTGAATCCACCTCTGCCATCTCGTGGCCAAATTGGTTGCTTCTCCATTTACATCGAGTGGTTGTAACAATAATACTTGCTCCATCGCATGAAAACTCGATTAAAACCATTTGTCGACTTCCTACTTTAATCTTCGTCGCCAATTATAGCGTCTCAGGACAGGATCACTTAGATATTCAAGGATTCTATGACAAGGTAACTAGATACAAGCGAAGGACAACGTTCTTCATTTTCATGAAATAAACAAGAATGGTATTCTAAATCACAACTCTCTAAACGACCTTTTATGGGTCTATAGAAATTTACATGAAAAATAAGGAAAAGGGTCTGTATACATTACATCACTAGTTTTGATATGAAAAACTTTATACAACTTACAATACTTTGAGATTGATTAACTTGTCAAATACATTGGAAGTGATTTCTTTTATGTTGTTGTTGTTGAGATATCTAAAAAAGTAAAGAGTTATGTAAATTCATTTTCTAATGTAAAATTGCTGATAATAGTTTCAATAAGCATTAGCAAATGTAATAATACAGTTCCTTTGTCGCACATCAAAAACTCTCTTTAACTTGTAAGACATTATAAGAGACGATGTTATCTTGTTCTTGATCAAAAATTTAAAAAAGTAATATATGATGTAAGTTCTGTGTTTGATGTAAACAATTCCACTATAAATGAGTGATTCTTTGCATGGAATAGTTTCAACAAATACTAGAAAATCTAATAATTCACTCTCCTCTCCATAATTCGAATAATAAAGATTTTCGTACAAACTTGAAACTTCAAGAAGATTCGAATTAAGTTGTCTTTTATAAATATAATTAATGTTTTACTCTTTCACAAAAGTCGTTTTTTTGAGATTGAGACACATAAATCACAGACCTTTTTGTAAAATATGGTATTTATAATTTTTTTTTTGTTGTATTTTTACATTACACGAAAGTACTATAGAAATATTTTTTTTTATGTAGAGAAATACAAAACCAAAAAGACAATATACGAATCGAGCGTTCAAGTTTAATACCTAGCACAACAGGTTTCTATTTCATCCGTAAAAATTGTGCATTATGTCACTATATCTTTTACTATCTGTTTATTACTAGAAAAATTAGATTTCGAAAACAGTATCAATTTTTATCTTTTTGTATATATGGAATGTGTAGTTAGTGTTTTCTGTTATGATTGATGTTTATCGTAAATAAAGGAACATTATTCAAAGATTTAAAAGATTTGGATTTTTGTTTTCTTATACAAAGTCATGCCTAAATTGTTTATTGCAAAAATTCATTGATTGGACTGTTTGCAGGTTTATTCTTTGATTATGCACTAATTTTGATATGAAATAGTATTGAGCTACATTGTATGTGATTAATTATATTATATTGTATAGTACCTAATGAAATGTTTCTTATTATAGTAGGTTTTACTATGTATTTGATATAAGCTCAGCGGCGGATTTAGACCCAGTCAACTACGTCGCGCGACGTAGTAAAAATTAGCAAAATATATAGCATTTGGCACACTCTATGAATGAAAGTAAAAATATAAAATAAAAT